>JBBPBX010015588.1:25096-38664 GCA_038048925.1 Garcialebias charrua | reverse complement strand
AAATGTTGAAGTAAGCTGAATAAAACACAGTTGAAGAAACAGCTGAAATTAGCTGAAAGTAGCTGAATTATTTTTAAAAATGTACAAGGAAGCTGAAAGAAGCTGAGCTGGTCCAGAATGTGAAAGAAGTAGTAAAAGATTGTAAAAAGATCTAAAGATATGAAGGATGTAAAATGAGCTCAACTCATTTTCAAATGGGGGGAAAAAATGGCAGAAAAGGCTAAATATTTCAAAAAACTAAAGTTGCACCACTACCAAAAATCGTAGCCGGATTGTCCTAAACGAGCTGATCGTTTTGACATGAATTGTTGAAATAGCACAAAAATTGTGTGAGTAGTTAGATGCCGAAAAACGTACGGAAGAATTGAATGCCACACAACTACTCACATGGTTTTTGTGCTATTTCAACAATTCATAAATCAAAACGTTCAGCTCGTTTAGAAAAATCCAGCTATGACTTTTGGTATTGGTGCAACTTTAGCTTTTTGAAATATTTAGCCTTTTCCGCCATTTTTCCCCCCATAGAAAATTAAAGCTGGGGTATGTAAGATTGTAATGTAGTCTGTAACTTTTCAAACAATATATTTTTAACATATTTCTTCACTCTGTCACTATCTACTGACAAACTGATGTTAGACAAAGTAATCTCTGAAAAAAACTATAGTCCCCTTGCTTCTCTATCAGCATTTATAAAAACACTAAAAACACAGAGTGACCAGGACAATGACAGCCAATAAAAACAGAGTTTGTAACCAGCCAATTAAAAACAGAGCTTGAATTTGAATCAGCCAATAAAAACAGAGCTTGAATTTGAATCTCAGCAGAGCAAGGGGGGCAGAGCCATATATGGCTCTGAGGGGAGGGAGCAGAATGATTTCACCTGCTGGAAATTTTTCTAAGTCCCAGGGTACTGCAGAAACTACAGAGTATAGCTTTAATTGAGCTCATTTTACATCCTTCATAACTTTAGATCTCTTTACAATCTTTTACTACTCCTTTCACATTTTGTACCAGCTCAGCTTCTTTCAGCTTCCTTGTACATTTAAAAAAAAATAAAAATCCAGCTACTTTCAGCTACGGAAGAGCATTGCATTCACCAAATAAAAAAAGAATTGACTTATTATCTCATAATTATGAGATCCTGATCTCATAATTATGACATGTTATCTCATAATTATGACATGTTATCTCATAATTATGACATGTTATCTCATAATTATGACATGTTATCTCATAATTATGACATGTTATCTCATAATTATGACATGTTATCTCATAATTATGAGATAATAATTATGAGATGATAAGATGTCATAATTATGAGATGATATCTCATAATTATGAGATAATATCTCATAATTATTATGAGAATATCTCATAATCATTATGAGAATATCTCATAATCATTATGAGAATATCTCATAATTATGAGAATATCTCATAATTATGAGATATTATCTCATAATTATAATATCTCATAATTATGAGATATAATAATAATAATAATAATAATAATAATAATAATGAATTCAATTTATAACGCACTTTTCATTAGTGAAAATCTCAAAGTGCTACACACATTGAATGCTACACACATTCATACACCGGTAGCGGCAGACTACCATGCAAGGTGCTTTCCAGTCCTACCGGGAGCAACTCTGGGTTAAGTGTCTTGCCCAAGGACACAACGACACATGGTGTGGGGAACCGGGATTCGAACCGCCAACCTTCCGATCGGAGGACGACTGCCATTACCACTACGCCACGGCCGCCCTAAAGTATAGTATCTCAATAATTATGAGATACTATCTCATAGATAGTATCTCATAATTATGAGATAAGATGTTATGACATATGACGTAAGTAGTATCTCATAATTATGAGATAATTATGACATCTTATCTCATAATTATGACATCTTATCTCATAATTAAGAGATAGTATCTCATAATTATGAGATAAGATCGTCATAATTATGATAAAGTATCTCATAATTATGAGATAAGATGTCATAATTATGAGATAAGATGTCATAATTATGAGATAGTATCTCATAATTATGAGATAAGATGTCATAATTATGAGATAGTATCTCATAATTATGAGATACTATCTCATAATTATGAGATAAGATGTCATAATTATGAGATAGTATCTCATAATTATGAGATAGTATCTCATAATTATGAGATAAGATCTCATAATTATGAGATAAGATGTCATAATTATGAGATAAGATGTCATAATTATGAGATAAGATGTCATAATTATGAGATATCTCATAATTATGAGATATCACATATCTCATAATTATGACATCTTATCTCATAATTATGAGATACTTCATATGTCATAACATCTTATCTCATAATTATGAGATACTATCTCATAATTATGACATCTTATCTCATAATTATGAGATAGTATCTCATAATTATGAGATAAGATGAAATTTCAGATTGTTTCAGATATTTCAGATGTTGCCGCTTTATGCCTGTTTCTGCTAGTTTCAGCTTCTGTTATTTTAGCTACTATTAAGCTGTTTTCTTGCTAATTTAGGCTTGTTTCAACCAATTCCACATTATTTGCACTCATTTTCAATTTTTTTCTAGCCTAATTCTGCAAAACTACTCTCTCTACTAATTTCTAAGACATTTAAGCTTCTTTCTGATATTTTAGATAATATTCAGCTGTTTTTTGGATAATTTCAGCTTTTCTCAGATAATTTCTACTTTATTGCACAAATGTATACATCTTTGAGCCTTAGTTGGCACAGTTAAGCTCCTTCCACTTCCTTTTGGAAGTTAACCTTCTTTCTACATTTCTTTAGCTACTATTCAGCTGTTTTAAGGTTATTCTTAAACAAAAGGCATTCACACATGCATTTTAGCAGGAAATGCAATTTCTCTACTAGTTTAAAGTTGTTACACCTGTTAATAACTTATAAAAACATCTTTAATGTCCTGAGTGACCGGGCCTTGCGTCAGACACGCTAAGCAGCTAATAAAGGGGCTAAGCTAAGCTAACGCGTCTGTTTATCTCCAGGCTGGTGTCCTCCACGTCTCTGCGGCCCCTGTTCCTGCTGAGCGTGTCCCTGCTGGGCTTGATGCTGCTGGAGAGATGGAAGCCCAAGTTGCCCGTCATCACTGGTGAGTCCAGACCTTCCACTGGGATCACTGGGCCCAGTTACATGGGAGTGTTTGACTCTTAAACAAACAGTGGTGTGAAGGACAGGTTTTAATGGTGGTGGAGTTTTTTGTATATTTTTTTTATTTAATCCACACGAGTCCTATTTTATTTTTTTCTAGTCCTACAATTAAATTGCTATGCTTTGGATTGGTACAAAAAGAGACAGCACTACAGATTTATCTCCACTGTGCAAGTCACTCATTGTGATCAAAATTCAGACTGTAGCTCAACATTACAGATGTGGCTATGTTGTAGGGGTGCCCAGACTTTTTCATCATGCGAGCTCCTTTAAAAAAAAGACCAGGACAAAGTGATCTACGGTACCTACAGGAGAACAACCTCTGGAAACGTTAGTGTATTTTTCAATGTTTATTGGGTTATTTTTTAAACAAAACGTGAGCGGATTTACCCCTAAACAATGTAGTTTTCATGTCAGTTGGGTTGCCAGATAAAAAATGATGAACTATAGTACTGTGGCTCTAAAATGATAGTACAGGTAGTCCCCGAGTTACGACGCAGTTCCGTTCCTACGCCCGTTCATAACACGGAAATTGTCGTAAGTCGGAAAATACGTCCAAGCGGCCTCTCATACGTCCAGTACTGTATTTTTTTACCAAGCATTAACACATTACCCTATATATTTATCAAAAAACACATACATTTGGAACCATAATGAAGGAAAAAAGAGTTAATTTCTTACTGGGAGCTGGTCGATTCTTCCTCCGTCTGTTAGCATGTTAGCTCGTGCACCTCCAAGCTCCTGCAGCTTCACGCGGCTCGCAGCGTTTACAGCAACGTCTGTTAGCATGTTAACTCGTTGCTCAGCTGTAGCCTGTCTGCCTCGTAAACCTCCGCTCAAAACAATAAGGTCTCCTTTATTTCCACGTGCGGTCCAGAGTTAGCATATTAGCCCCTCCTGACCTCCTCTGCTCCGGTCTGCCTGAGGTCTCCTGTAAGTTTCGTTTCGGTACCGTATTTTCTGGTGTAAAAAGGCGCATAAACCACGTAACTTGAAACAATGCTTTTCAATCGTATTTTATATTTCAATTTGTCGCTGATATTGTTTGATCTGTAATACACTGTATTGGTTTGTTAAGTGTCCTTGGGTGTCCTGAAAGGCGCTTTTAAATAAAATTATTATTATTATTATTATATCAATGGGAGGCGTTTGTAACCGCGAAACGTCGTAACTCGAGACCGTCGTAACCCGGGGACTACCTGTATTTTGATCTAATGAGGTGCGTGTTGTGTAAATAAGATTTAAAATTTATCTGGCAACCCTGTCTGCATTCATTCTGCTTGATCACAGTTACATCCAAAATGGTGAACACACGAACGTCTCCCTGGATTTTCACAAAAAGAGTTGAATCGTGTCATCTGGACAGTTTTTCTTTTTGGGTGAAAAGTTTCGTCTTTCATTTGAAAGACTTCCATCAGTCTGAGACCTGCCACCAGCCCTCCCAGAAACCGGCTTTACACATGCGAAAAAGGGACCATTCGTCCAAAACAATCGATCATCAGCATGACAATCAAATGTTTTAGGCCTGATGGCCGACTTGCTGCTCACAAAAACAGCCTGAGGACACGGGGGCAAGATGGTTCAGAAAAAAAGGTTGTAAACTCAAATCATCCAGGTAGATGGCAACCAAAAAAAAAGTTAAATCATGTCATCTGGACAGTTAAGTTTTTCATTGAAATTGGGCACAGCTCGTTTAGAGACACGTGGACAAAAAGACAGGAGACAGAACTAGAAGTGGCAAAAATGAAGATGTTGAGGTTCTCCTTAGGAGTGACAAGGATGGATAAGATCAGGAATGAGATCATCAGAGGTACAGCACATGTTGAACAACTGGGAGATAAAGTTAGAGAGACCAGACTGAGATGGTTTGGACACCAGACTGAGATGGTTTGGACATGTCCAGAGGAGGGACTATAGCCGTGTTTCCATCAAGGTTTCTAGCTGCGCATTTTGAAGTATCGCAGCAGAAAAGCTTAATGGAAACGGCAAAATTCGAGTTAACTTCCTCTAATTCGCTCAAAAGTTGATACGCTCGCTTGAGGTGGTTTTTGGGGGTTTCGAAACAGAGCTGATGCGCAAAACGACAGATGGAAACAGATTTGCCGACTCAGTTCTGCCGTAGCGAACATTCACGTCATGTGACTGATCAGCTGTTTCCGCTCCGGACAACATGTAACATCGCTAAAACTAGTTGGCATGACAGAATAAATACAACTTGCCCGATAGCAACACATACCTGAAATATTCTCTCCATTTTGACGAGATGTGTGGTCGGGTTCTGTTTTCAACCGCTACTTCCTGTTTACTGTAGACATGCGTAACGCTGACGTCTGACGTAATGACGCTGACGTCTGACGTAATGACGCTGTGTGTGGCTTGGTAGATGCGCTTCAAGCCAGTTGATGGAAACACTTCTGATCCGCATTAATTTGTATTTACATTTTTGCGAGATTTCAAAAAATTAGCTCAAAATTTGAAATGAAAATAGATGGAAACACGGTTAGTGATACTGGTAGAAAGATGTTAGAAATGCAGCTGCCAGGACAAAGACGAGCTACATTCATTCAAACTTTATTTAGGTTAGTCCCATTGAGCCTTAGGGACTCATTTATAACAAAGACAATAACAGACTATCAAAAAAGAGGCATACAGATTTTTTTTATTTTAAATAAAATTGCAACCAAAAGGAAAAACCTAGCTAAAAACAAACGGATAGATTAAAGGCGATGTAGAAAACTAAAAACAGGAACGTGTTCCCTTGTTGTGCTATTTTTAAGGACTACCATTTCAATTTTTTAGATTTTTTAATTATTCTTATTGTTATTTTATTTTATTTTTTCTTGTTTTTTATTTTCTTAAAAGCCCATCTAGGGACAAGTGCTGCAAATTAGCTTGTTGCTATTGCACTATGATGCAAACATGGGACTGCTGTTTTCCTCAGTTTGTCTATGTCGATGTGTGTCTGTCCCTATCAAATAAATAAATTACATGTCTGCATTGGTTTTTCCCATGAACTTAACCGATGTTTGAAGCCACTTGGAGAGGTCAAGGTCGACAGCTTCAGATCTTTTTGCAAGATATTCCAGGAAACTGGAGCAATCATCCAATAAGCTTCACTTTGCTGCGCTGCCCCGGAGAAATGAAGCTAATTTGACCACTGAAGTGAATTTATTAAGTAAAAGTTCAACTGAGACACACCTTTGCTATAAAGTCGAGCAAACAAATAATTGTTTTTAAGTGTTAATTTTGTTAAATTCTTGTTCAAGTTCTTCCAATGCACACAGTCGCCATTTGGCAGCCAATCCATTTTTGGCACAACACCGGCCCACATTTCCAGGTTGTCTGTTGTGACTAGGGCTATGGATTTGATATGGACCAAAATTAATATTGATTTTTTTTGTTGCAAAAATCGCCATATACGATTAAATTCAGTACAGATGAAGCAGCCTCCCAGTTGGAGGTGATTGAACTTTGTGAGGATGACGGACTGAAATGGCTTTTGAAAGAAGGAACCACAGAGTTTTGGAAAATCGTGCCCAAAGTACCGTATTTTCCGGAATATAGGTCGCACCCGAATATAGGTTACATTGTCCAATTATTGCTAAAGAATTGGAAAAATCCATATATAGGTCGCACCTACGTCAAAATGTGGACCGTGTGAAGATTAACACTTAAAAACAATTAATTGTTTGATAAAAATTATAGCAAATATGTGTCTGAGCTGAACTTTTCTTTAATAAATCAATAATTTTAGCAGGATAAACACCTAAAAATATATATTTGTTAGCTGACATTATTGTAAGAGTGTCTCAGTTTAATTTTTGTTAATAAATGATTACAAATCAGCTTATTTTATAAAAAGCCATAAATAGGTCGCACCTGTATATAATATAGGTCGCAGGGCATGCAAAAATGATAAAAAGCCGCAACCTATATTCCAGAAAAATACTGTAAAACAGGCTGCACTTTATCTGTGAATCAATTTTTTTCTACACTTAGGCCCTGTACACACGTAGCCGTTTATCAGTAAAACCGAAAAGTTTAGCATGCGGTTTAGCCTTTCATCCACACGTGAACGCCGGTTGATGTAACTATAAACGAATAATAAAACTCCGGCCAAAGTGAAGATTTGAGAACTCTCCGTTTTAGAGTCTGCGTGTGGACTTTCAGAATGGAGCTTTCTGCTCCAGCTGGACCGGCAGAACCAGCTCACGTCACATAATGCTCTAAAAAAAAAAGCACTAAAAAGTCAACATACCTGCTCTGACATGATTCCTAGTCGACATTTTCCTGCGTTTTATTAACTTTGTACTCACACACGGTATTTAATAGTACCGTAAAAAACGGTCTATAATACGCAGTATTTTTGCTCATTTGAATGTCCAGTGTATTAAACACCGAAGAGTATTATTTATGGATTTTTTTCCCATATTTTTAGACTCATTTTTCGCTCTGATTCTTCGTTTTTCATTTTTGGCGAAAATGGTGCAGTACCAGTTTCGGCCGCTATACGGGCGCTGTAGGCAGCAGCCAGCAGAGGACTCAGAGAGTGAAGAGGAAGAGGGGCCACTTCCAGAAGTTTCTACTTGCTGTGTCCGAAAAAAGACTCCTTTGGTCGGACTGATGACTCTGTCGCTGCCCGCTCCCTGCTGTGGATGTAGCTGTTTTTGTTTGCAAGATACCACTCATAAACCACACCGCGGATTTTTAAATCCAGCTGATTTCACATTTGGTTCAGCTCAGGAGCCCGTCTGCTATAGTGAGGTAAGAAATATATTTTTAAGCGTTTATTTAGCTAAATTTAAAAGAAGAAAGTGTCCGGTTTGACCCGCCTGGCGCCTGCATAAAAGTCAGCGAACTTTTTTTTTTAAATCCAGCTGATTTGAACATTTCGTTAAACTCAGGAGTACGTCTACTATTAAGTCAGCTAAGAAATATATTTTTTAAGCGTTTATTTAGCTAAATTTAAAGAAAGAAAGTGTCCGGTTTGACCCGCCTGGCGCCTGCCTAAAATTCAGCGAACTTTTTTTTTTTAATCCAGCTGATTTGAACATTTCGTTAAGCTCAGAAGCAAAGAAATATATTTTTTCTCGCAAAGAAATAATTGTTTTACCGTGTTTCCTTGTGAAGATCTTCGTACTCGCTTGCTTCTGTCGCCGCCATCTTGATTAGGGCAAATGAGGCGCTGACGCGTCGCGTGGTGATGACGCGTATTAAACACCGGGGCGTATTGTGTACGTTTTTTTTCTGGTTTATTGTTAATAATTGGACAAAGCGCATTAAACACTGGAGCGTATTTTCCTCCGGCGAATACGGTAGTTCAACCTCACGGTCTGTCCACACAAACGAAATAAAAAAAATAAAAACTAATAACAGGAAGTGTGGCTGCATGGGTTGAAGGGTTGTGACAGCACTACACTACCACCTATGGGTTCAGCATATTCTTTACAACGTTCTGTGGTGAAAACAACGGGACATGTAGACGAACATTTTAAATATTCGAACATGTATGGACAGAGATTTTTTTTTTTGCGCAAATATTCGTTTTTCAAACACCAGGCTACTTGTGTACAGGGCCTTAAGCAAGTGAAATGCTACAACAGAGTACAAGCCAAACTTAAAGACACTTGTAAAAAATGGAGAAGGCCTAAGGGGCTGTTTGCACAGCGCATATTTTGAGTGAAACCCCACGTTTCTCTCTGCGGTTCTGCTGAACATTTACACGACACCAGTCGTCACACCTTCTTTGAATTCGGAGGTTTCTGAATCCACCTCTCAAGGGCGAGGCATAGCTCAGCGCGAGCGCGAGGCCACGCGGCGCCACGCTGTGCGAGCTGCGCTTGCACAAGCCTTTGAACGCTCGCGCGAACGCGCCAAGCTCAAATTTTACGACCGCGAACGCGCGTGCGGTGTCTCACAATAAACTGCTCTGCTGGCGGACTGTTTTGTGTGACACACAAATGAATTAAATTCCTCTTCTTCATCGCTGATCTGGACTTTTCTTTTGTTTTTTTGCCAAAAGTCAAGTGATCGCTTGAAGCGGTCACTATTCACTTCCTCCTCCGATGAGGAGGAATGAATGAACTTGTTCTCAGACCCGACCTGTCAATCAAATCAGTAGGCTGTCAGCAAATGACCAATCAGCGTCCTCAATTTGTCCCGTAGCTAAACGCTCCGCCCTGCTTCTGCTCAAATGACATCAAGTATACATAGTTCCCATATGACGTCACATCTGTGGGTTGTCCTGTTTGACCCTCCCACAGGTAGGCTAAACAGCAGTTGGAGCGCGTTGTAATGGATGTCCATTTTTCACGTTGTTTTTTTTGTTAATTTCTAATTAATTGCAATGGTTACTTCGTGTTGTGTCAGTGGGTGTTCCAGTCGGGTAGACGTTTGGGCAACGCGCAGGTTTCACTTAATCAAAAAAAAAGTAAACGTGAAGGATTTATTTCATCGGAGAAACACAACCGCCCCATCTCTGCTTGGATCTGCTCAGAAGACATCGTGCTTTTGGCCGGTAAACAAAATATTCTACATAAATCATTTTGTGAAACAATGTTAGAGTACAACTGTCTGTGTGTTAGAGCTGTGTTTTTTTTATTTTTTTATTTAGCGACAGCATGCTGTGGCTAGCTTAGCATCTCGCTAACGCGGCCTCCTCACGGTCCACCGGGACCGGCGGGGAGACCGTCCCAGTTGGAGAAGGAGGACGGGAGCCAAGTCGTGCGGGCGACGCGTCGGTCCCATGGGACGTGCCCCCGCGGCCGCGACGGATCCACGCCGTCCGACCTGAGCTGGAGGGACCCTCCGCTCCAGTGCTAACAACATGCTAACTTCCAACACGGTAACACTCAAAGTGCTGGTTCTGGTCTGTGTTCAGCCTGGACTGTTTGTGCTGGCTGTGTGTTATTTTAGTTAAACCTTTTTTTAGCTGGTTAGATATGATTGAGACAGTTTACACATCTTTTTTGGATTTAAAGCTGTGAAGCTCTGCGCTGTGAAGCCGGTGTGCTGTGAAGCCGGTGTGCGCTCTTTGTAGTAATTAAATAATTAATGATATCGGAGTAACTACTTTGTGACAAGTTGTCTGATTCGTCTGCCATGATTTCTTTCTCAAACTCATTTAACTCGACCACTGCCATTTTGCTGTTGTTCCTTGGTGAAGCTGTGGTAGCTCGTGTTTTTGTCCGTATAATTTGCTCTGCTAGTTCGCAATCTTGCCTTCTCTGCCTTCAGATGTGGTGCGGAAGCCGGTATGGGGGCGTGTCTGGGAACTATGTAAAAAACAAATGGGGCCACAGCCACACGGTACCACCGCCTGCAGTGCTGTGCAATTTAGGTTTACTTTTAGAGATTGTGTTTATAGGTTTTTTATAGGTCTAGAGAGATGAATATTTGTTGCTTTGTTTGTGAAACGAGAGAGAGGAACCCGTTTCGGCCGTGTTATATACCGGTATGTGACCTGCAATGTAACACTGCCCCCTGCTGTCACAATCTACTACGGTGGTCAGAGAAAAGAAGATCAACATGAAGTTGATTCAATGAGTAGCGCAATTTATAAAATTATAAACTGTTTTACCTTTTTGACAACACTGGGCCTGCTCCATTAAAATCCGTGCGCACAAAGGAATCCATTTGTAGTGTCTACTAGAAGCTAACAGCTACCCCTCGCTCGGTTTTTATCACGTGATCTGACGTTACTGCGACGTGATGACGTCACTACGTGTACTCGAGGTGGACAAAAAAGCCTCGATAGAAGTCAAAGCACTCGATCTGTCGACAACTCGATTACTACGTTAAAGCACTACTGTACCGTATTCGTCGGTGTATAATACGCTCCCGTGTATAATACACTTTGACCAATTATTGCCAAAAACCAGGAAAAAAACGTACATTATACGCTTCGGTGTTTAATACGCGCTGCCGTGACGGTCTTTTTTATGACCACTAGATGGCGCCAAACCCTCCCCGGCGCCGGCGTAATGCGTCATCCATCGCTGACGTTACGCGTCACCGCTGAGACAACCCGGAAATGTGGTCCATTGTGCAGCGCGAGCTGAATTTCATAAAAATTTAACTACAGAAACGCCTAAAAAATATATTTGTTAGCTGAATATATATGTTAACGTGTCTCTGTTTAATTTTTTTAAATAAATGATTACAAATCAGCTGAATTTAAAATGTAAACAACACGATGTGCGCACACACACACAACAGGCCCACAGGCCCGGTTTGGAGCGAGAGCTGTATTTAATTAAAATTAAACTACCGTACAGAAACACTTGAAAAAATATATTTGTTAGCTGAATATATATGTTAATAATAATAATGTCACATTTTTGTCATCTGTGTATGTTTCCATACAAGACGAAATTTGACTCTGCATTTAACCCAATCACCACCAGGTGGGGCAGTGGGCAGCTATAGAAAGCGCGCCGGGGAGCAATTGGGATGAGGTGTGCTGCTCAAACACACCACAAGTTATGCCGTGACTGGGGTTCGAACCTGGGTCCTTCGGGTCCCAAGTCGGTTCCCCTGCCACTACACCATTAACGTGTCTTGGTTTAATTTTTGTTAATAAATGATTACAAATCAGATGAATTTTGAACGTAAACAACACGATGCGCGCACCCAAAAACGGTTTGCTGCAGCGCATTAAGAGCTGAATTTAATTTAAATTAAACTACCGTACAGAAACACCTAAAATATATATATTTGTTAGCTGAATATATATATGTTAACATGTCTCGGTTTAATTTTTGTTAATAAATGATTACAAATCGGCTGAATTTTGAACGTAAACAACACGATGCGCGCACCCAGAAACGGTTTGCTGCAGCGTAGCAAGAGCTGAATTTAATTAAAATTAAACTACCGTACAGAAACACCTAAAAATATATATATTTGTCTCTGTTTAATTTTTGTTAATAAATGCACTTTGACGGTTACAACAACATAAATATTAGCGGCTTTAAAATTAATACACGCTCACTCCGCCCATAAAAATGACAGAAACAGATACCGTTTACAGTTTTTATTCAAACAAATTATTTACTCTACCGGTACCTATTCAAATCCTTCAAACTCTTTGTCTTCCGTGTCGCTGGCAAAAAGTTCCAAGTACTCCTCGCTGCAGGCCTGCAGCACGAGGCAGGTCACCGGTACAAGGTCCCTGTTCCTCTTCTTCTTCCTCTTCCTCCTCGCTCTCAGAGTCCTCTGCTGCTGCCCATAGCGCCCATAGCGACCGAAACTGGTACTGCACCATTTTTGGCCAAAATGAAAACCGGCGAAACAGAGCTAAAAATGGGTCTAAAAATATGGGGGAAAATCCATAGATAATACGCTTCGGTGTATACAGTAATACGCAGGACATTCAAATGAGCAAAAAAACTGCGTATTATACACCTACGAATACGGTGTGTATATATATATATGTATATACTGTATATATATTTTATTTTATTTTTTTAAGCCGAAAGGTTTTGAAATTATCATAATCCAAATAACCTTGAACAACTAGAACAAAACTGTGTTGCTCATTAATGTAAAATAATTATCAGAACTGAACCTAACCACATCATGTAGTCTGTTGTAAAAAGGCTGTAATTTTATGTGTTGTTGTGAAATTAAACTAAGCCTCTGCTTAAGTAAAGTCTGGCCCTAACGCTTTAATTTCTTTTATTAACATTTCATAATGAAATTTTAATGTTCTTCCAAGAGGATCCATTACTGTGGTTGGTCTGTACCACAGTACAGCATAATGATGCGCTGAGTTTATCTGTAATGCATATTTAACCTAAAGCAAATGTTGCTTTCCTCCATATTTAATAACCGTCTGAGCCTTGTGTGGTTTCACGTTTGTAATAAATCAAACATTGCTGTTAAAATCAAAGTATCATTACAGTTGGAAGGTAGCTCCGAGGTAATATGGAGTAAATGCTGCTCTCAGCCTGAAGGCATTAATGGAGGAGGAGGAGGAGGAGTGGGAAAGTAGCCATGAGCAGCTGTCAGTGGCTGTACGGCAGCAGATACATTTCTGCTGGGGTTCACTGTCTGCTCCCTAAAGCAGATGGGGCTACAGACGGAGCTTTTATCACATTAAATGAGGCTGCGATGGAAAAAATAATAATGTCCAATACAGTCGATTAATGGTTATTGTTGGTTTGGAAGGCAATGAATAATTATCATTCATTCAGTATAATAAAAAAAAAATCAAAGGAGCAAAAATCATGCTGAATACAATGTTGTCTTAATACTATCAACTGAATAAACCTTAAAATAAATATAAATTCAAGGTATGATCTGTGTTCTGTGCACACGGAGAGGGTAAAATGCAGAGATGTGGGTTGTAATGTTTCTA
>JBBPBX010015588.1:0-19466 GCA_038048925.1 Garcialebias charrua | reverse complement strand
TATATATATATATATATATTTCTTCATTTTAAAAATATCTGAAAGACAGGAAAGTCATAACTGTTTGAAGCATGATGGACTGAAGCAACTAGAAATGGTCATTTTCATTAACAGGAAGTGACACGACGACTCATGACAGGAAGAAAAGATTGAGTTGTAGTGGCATCTGACAGATAGGGATCACCTTACCGCTGTAGGTCCCTTTGGCTCCAAAGAGCTTCAGTCTTATCAGCAGTTAGATGTTTCCACTTCATCTTTATTGCTCTTATCAGTGTTTTACAGGTCACCATTTTTTTTCCAGGAAGATGTTCTTTCCTGTCCTTCATCAGACAATAAATCTCTTTCAGCTGTTGAAGAGTGAAATGAAATGAAAAGCATACTTTCTCTTCTTAAAAATCAAAAGCATCTGTGTAGTATTATAGGCCCAGAATTGTTCGACTAACAACTCCGTGTTTACAGGATTCTCAGTTCAGCTCAAAATATTACACACATAAGTGTTATAAGAGTTAATAACATTGTTTAAAGGGATTGTGACATGATTTTTTTACTATTCATAAAATTGCTCAAAATATATATATTTTATCATTTAAATATGTTTGTTTTTGCAAACAAAATGATAAATCACTTTAATTTTGCTTTAAAAGTGATTTTGAACTTCAAGCCGTGTTTAATCATGGGAAATCCGATTACACTCGAACGCACCATATGTGATGTCACACTGGGCAGAGGGCTGTGGTGTCTTTAATAGCGGACAATTTAAAACTGGACGAATTTAGCAATCTATGTGAAGATTTGAGCTATTTGTCTTCATTTTGGGAAGCAGAAAATAGTTTGGGTGATGGAACAAGAAACAACAGGATCTAATTTAGGTCTGATGCTGTATCAGACTTCCTTCATGTCGAGCTGCTCATACCTGCGCACTGTGACAAGCCCAGAGCTCTGCCCGGTGTGACATCACAGATGGTGCGTTCGTGTGTAATGGGATTTCCCATGATTAAACACGGCTTGAAGTTCAAAATCACTTTTAAAGCAAAATTAAAGTGATTTATCATTTTGTTTGCAAAAACAAACATATTTAAATGATAAAATATATATATATTGAGCAATTTTATGAATAGTAAAAAAATCATGTCACAATCCCTTTAATTTTTGGTCCAAACCTGTAGTTCCATGTAAAATCATAAATAAAATAAATCTTGTTTCCTTTCTCATATCTTGTTTTCTTAGGATATACTGCAGCAGGAACCCCATACAAAGTTCCCCCCACTCAGTCAAATGGAGCTCCTCCTCCCTACACCCCCACTCCCACCCCATACCCAACAGCTATGTATCCCATCCGCAGTGCCTACCCTCAGCAGAACATTTACGCACAGGTAAGAAAATCAGAAGTGAACTGCAGGGACATGACGTTCTTGTTGCACCTGTTCTGCCGCCTCCGCTTCACACAGTCCTGTTAGTAATTTAGCGTTGCCTCGTTGGTCTTATTCAGTTTTCTTCCAGTTATAAATCCTTTATTGAAGCAGTTTGAACAAAGTGACACCAAATGGTTTGCAATCTGGGCTACACTTTGAGCAGAAGAAGTCGTCCAATTTTCTAAATTCTTGAAAAAAAGAAAGTTAGCTCAGACAAGCAGCGTGGTTTTTTTACATTTACCGTATTTTCCACCGTACACATTGCACCGCCTATAAGTCACATCAGTCCAAATATGTCTAATAAAGTGGAAAAATCCATAAATACGTCATTTCACCGTATACATCACATCTATTACGCGTCACCGTTGACAACCCGGAAATGTGGGCCGGTGTTGTGCCAAGAATCGATGGACTGCCAAATGGCGGGCGTGGGAGTGTGCACGGGAAGACTTTTACTTAATAAATGCACTTTGATGGTCAAATCAGCTGCATTTCAAAAGCCGATACACAGAAACAGGAACGCACAGTGGATGACTCGCTGTGCATTTCTTCATAATTTAACAAGCACCCTAAGCACCTAAAAACAATTATTTGTTTGCTCAACTTTATGGTAAAGGTGAGTCTCAGATGAGCTATTACTTATAATAAATGCACTTCAATGGTCAGATCAGCTTCACTGGCGTGGTGCAGTGAAATGAAGCTGGTTTTGCTCCAGGCGAGCTGGACAAAGTTGGCAGGCTAAGGCAAGCAGATTGTGTCACTAAAAAAACACTTTTACCTATTACATGACTCAACGGCATGCCATGCTGCTCAAATGCCATTTAGAGGCTGAAAATGTCAGTGTTCAATATTTTCAGTCAGAATGAATGAGCCAAAAATAGTTTTATAAATATGGGGAAAAATCCATAAATAAGTCACTTAGGCATATAAGTCGCAGGGCATGCTAATTATGCAAAAAAACAGACTTGTAGGCTAAAAAATAAGGTAATCAAATCTGTGACCCGTGCTGGCAAAATAAGTTCTTAGCTGTCCTCCCTAATAACCTTCCTAATCGAACAGTAAATCAAAGTTATCTAACAGATATGTATTCAGAAATATATTTGACGAAAATATAAACGCAACACTTTAGTTTATCCCCCATTTTTAGTGAGCTGGACTCAAAGATCCATGATTTTATTTTTACAGCAAAAGTCCTTTTTCTCAAATATTACCAGTGTTCCCAAACTGATATAAATCTGTGTTAGTGAGCGCTTCTCCTTTGCTGACATCCACCTCACAGGTGTGACACATCAAGATGCTGGTTAGACAGCAGGATTAATGCACACGTGTGCATTAGGCTGACCACAATAAAAGGCCATTCCAAGATGTGCAGTTTTATCACACAGCACAACGCCACAGATGTTGCACGTTTTGAGGAAGCGTGCAGTGTTTTTGTAGTATTTTCCAAGGAGAAAACCCTGCTACCCTAACCGAAGCTGGTGACATAATAAATTATTAAATATCTAGGGGTGCACCGATTTCAATTTTCTGGCCGATCACCGATTTTTAGAAAGTCTGACCTGCCGATTCCGATTTTCCGATACCGATTTTCAGGTGTGAAAAGGTCAAAATGTACCTTAAATTTTCCAATCTTACTTTATTGTAAACAAAGTTTAACCATAAAAAATCAGTTCATTTTAAAAGCATTCTGCTCCCTCCCCCTCAGAGCCATATATGACTCTGAGGGGGAGCCACAGTCCGTGCTCTGCTGAACTTGAGTTCTGCAGCTCCGCCTCCTGCTGAATGTCTGCTCGGAGCCGCTTCAATATTCTGTGTTTATATGTTAATAAAACGTTTAAAAAAAAATAAAACCATGAATCACTGGTCCTACAACACAAAAACCAGCAGAAATCAGCAGAGGTTCACGCAGCAACGTTGGACATGACTTAATTTGCTCGTGACTTCCTCGTTTCTGTCGGTGGAATTTCTGGAATGCTCCACCTCCTCTGCATGTCCTGTCTCAGCGCTGCAAACTTCTGTGATTATATGTTAATAAAACGTTCTAAAAATATATAATAAAACCATGAAGCACTGGTCCAACAACACAAAAACACCCTGAAATCAGCAGAGCTTCACGCAGCCACGTTGGACATGAGTTTTTTTTCCGCTCGTGACAAATCCATTTCCTCATTCCTGTCAGTGAAGGATGAAGCGATCACTTGACTTTTGGCAAAAAAACAAAATAAAAGTCCAGCTCTGGGATGAAGAAGGGATATTTAATACATTTGTGTCACATACAAAACAGTCCTGCATCGCTTTGCAATCCTTTGAATGAGAACGAGCGCGGCGCTGAGGCTGGGACAGGCGGGGGCGTGGGTTGGGGCGTGACAAACAACTCTGTTTTTATTGGCTGGTCATTGTCCGGGTCACTCTGTGTTTTTAGTGTTTTTATAAATGCTGATAGAGAAGCAAGGGGACTATAGTTTTTTTCAGAGATTACTTTGTCTAACATCAGTTTGTCAGTAGATAGTGACAGAGTGAAGAAATATGTTAAAAATATATTGTTTGAAAAGTTAGACTACATTACAAAGTTACATAGTGCAGCTTTAACAGCTGCTTCAGGTCCTTCCACGACATCTGGATTGGATTAAGATCAGGACTTTGACTTGGCCATTCCAAAATGTGAACTTTGTTCTTCTTGGACCATTCTTTGGTAGAACCACTTGTGTGCTGAGGGTCATTGTGTTGCTGCATGACCCACCTTCTCTTGAGATTCAGTTCACAGATGTTCTGACATTTTCCTTTAGAATTCTCTGATATAATTCAAAATTCATTGTTCCATCAATGATGGCAAGTTATCCTGTCCCAGATGCAGCAAAACAGGGCCAAACCATGATACTACCACCACCATGTTTCACAGATGGGATCAGGTTCTTATGCAGGAATGCTGTTTTGTTTTCTCCAAAGCACAACACTTTTCATTTAAACCATAAAGTTCTATTTTGGTCTCATTGTCCACAAAACATTCTTCCAACAGCCTTCTGGTTTGCCCACGTGATCTTTATCAAACTGCAGATGAGCAGCAATGTTCTTGTTGGAGAGCAGTGGCTTCTTCCTTCAACCCTGCCGTGAACCATTGTTGTTCAGAGTCTCCTGATGGTGGACTCATGAACATCAACATCAGTCGATGTGAGAAAGACCTTCAGTTGTTAGAAGTTATCCTGGGGTCCTTTGTGACCTCGCTGACCACTCCTTGCTCTTGGGGTGATCTTTGCTCGTCGACCACTCCTGGGGAGGCTAACAGTGGTTTTGAATTTCCTCCATTTGTCCACAATCTGTGTGACTGTGGATTGGTGGAGTCCAAACTCTTTACAGATGTTTTCTAACCTTTTCCAGCCTGATGAGCATCAACAACTCTTTCTCTGAGCTCCTCAGAAATGTCCTTTGTTCCTGCCATGATACACTTAAAAAAACATGCTGTGAAGATCAGACTTTGATAGATCCATGTTCTTTACATCAAACAGGGTGTCCACTCACACCTGATCATCATCCACTGATTGAAAACACCTGACTCTAATTTCACCTTCAAATTAACTGATAATCCTTGAAGTTCACATACTTTTACCATAACAAATATGTAATGTTGGATCATTTTCCTCAATAAATAAATGACCAAGTATAATATTTTTGTCTCATTTTGATTGTTCTTATACATCTAAAATCACTGGAGAATTGCCAAAGCAATCTTACAAAAAATAAAAAGTTTAGAAAGGCCTGGAATGTTGAACTGGCAAATGTGTAGGAGTCCTGTAAAGTAATAACAGGCTTTCCCGTGTGTTTTTTCTCTGGGCAGGGAGCATATTACACCCAACCTGTGTATGCAGCTCAGCCACATGTGATCCATCACACCACTGTGGTGCAGCCCAACAGCATCCCCTCCACAGCCCTCTACCCTGCCTCCGTCACCGTTCCTGCACATCGCAACAACGGCATGCCTACCATGGGGATGGTAGCTGGGACAACCATGGCCATGAGCGCAGGTACCACTAAGATTTAGTCCACATTTCAGAGATGACACATTAAAGCTGGGGTCTGCGATTTTTGAACACTCTGGGACTTAGAAATATTTTCAGCGCAGAAAAGCATTCTGCTCCCTCCCCTCAGAGCCATATGATATTCTGTGTTTATGGTAATAAAACCTTCTAATAAAATAAAATAAAACCATGGAGCGCTAGTCCTACAACACAAAATCCAGAAGAAATCATCAGAGGTTCACGAAGCAACGTTGGACATGTTTTAATTCGCTCGTGAGTCGTGACAAATCCATTTCCTCATGTCTGTCAGTGCAGGATGAAGCGATCACTTGACTTTTGGCAAAAAAACTAAATAAAAGTCCAGCTCTGGGATAAAGAAGGGATATTTAATACATTTTGTGTCACATAAAAAACAGTCCTGCATCGCTTTGCAATCCTTTGAATGAGAACGAGCTGCGGCTGGGACAGGTGGGGGCGTGGGTTGGGGCGTGACAAACAACTCTGTTTTTATTGGCTGGTCAGTGTCCGGGTCACTCTTGTGTTTTCAGTGTTTTTATAAATGCTGATAGAGAAGCAAGGGGACTATAGTTTTTTTCAGAGATTACTTTGTCTAAAATCAGTCTGTCAATAGATAGTGACAGAGTGAAGAAATATGTTAAACATATATTGTTTGAAAAGTTAGACTACATTACAAAGTTACATACCCCACCTTTAATGCACGTCCACTTCCCTTTCCTGGTTTCTGTGCTATAATTTGTTTAGGGCTAATTATAACTGGTTTCCCATTTCTATTGTCAAATCTGCATAGGGACACTGCTGACGACACCCCAGCACCCCCAAATTGGAGCACACCAAGTTACTATGCCAACCTACAGGCCCCAGGGAACGCCTGGTTACAGCTACGTACCGCCTCACTGGTAGAGCCCCCGCATCATGTGAGTGTATTTACCCTCAAATACAGTATACAGGTGCTGGTCATAAAATTAGAATATCGTGAAAAAGTTGATTTATTTCAGTAATTCCATTCAAAAAGTGAAACGTATATTATATTAATTCATTACTGTACACACAGACTGATATATTTCAAATGTTTATTTCGTTTAATGTTGATGATTATAACTGACAACTAATGAAAACACCAAATTCAGTATCTCAGAAAATTTAAACATTGTGACAAGGTTCAATATTGAAGACACCTGCTGCCACAGTCTAATCAGCTAATTAACTGAAAACACTGGTAATGACCTTTAAATTGTCTCAGTCTAGTTCTGTAGGCTACACAATCATGGGGAAGACTGCTGACTTGACTGTTGTCCAAAAGACGATGACACCTTGCACAAGGAGGACAAGACACAACAGGTCATTTCTAAAGAGGCTGGCTGTTCACAGAGCTCTGTGTCCAAGCACATTAATAAGAGAGTCGAAGGGAAGGAAACGATGTGGTAGGAAAAAGTGTGCAAGCATTAGGGATAACTGCACCCTGGAGAGGATGGAGAAACAAAACCCATTCCAAAATGTGGGGGAGATTCACAAAGAGTGGACTGCAGCTGGAGTCAGTGCTTCAAGAACCACCACGCTCAGATGTATGCAAGACATGGGTTTCAGCTGTCACATTCCTTGTGCCAAGCCACTCTTGAACAAGAGAGAGCGTCAGAAGCATCTCGCCTGGGACTGCTGCTGAGTGGTCCAAAGTTATGTTCTCTGATGAAAGTAAATGTTGCATTTCATTTGGGAATCAAGGTCCCAGAGTCTGGAGGAAGAGAGGAGAGGCACAGAATCCATGTTGCTTGATGTCCAGTGTCAAGTTTCCACAGTCAGTGGGGTGCCAATCATCTGCTGGTGTTGGTCCACTGTGTTTTCTGAGGTCCCAGGTCAATGCAGACATCTACCAGGACGTTTTAGAGCACTTCCTGCTGCTGACCAACTTTATGGAGATGTAGATTTTATTTTCCTACAGGGCTTGGCACCTGCACACAGTGCCAAAGCTACCAGGACCTGGTTTAAGGACCTGACCTTAACCCCATAGGAAATATATGAAGTATTGTGAAGAGGAAGGTGTGATACACCAGAGCCAACAATTCAGAAGAGCTGGAGGCCACTATCAGAGCAACCTGGGCAGTGACACAGACTTACAGACTCCATGCCACGCTGCAGTAATCCAGGCAAAAGGAGCCACAACTAAGTACTGAGTGGTGTACATACTCATACTTTTCATGTTCATACTTTTCATTTGGCCAGCATTTCCAAAAATTCTTTTTTTTTTGGTCTTAAGTAATATTCTAATTTTCTGAGATACTGAACTTGGGGTTTTCATTAGTTGTCAGTTATAATCATCCACATTAAAGAAATAAACATTTGAAATATATCAGTCTGTGTGTAATGAATGAATATAATATACAAGTTTCACTTTTTGAAATAAATGAACTTTTTCATGATGTTCTAACTTTATGACCAGCACCTGTACTCTTGCCTCCACCTTGGTGTTCTCTCATCTGTCCGTTCTCCACCCTCCCTCTGCTTCATTCTTTAATTTGCTCGTCGCACTCAAACAACCTGAACCCTCCCATTTATTTCCAGTTTTTTCTCGTCTTGCTCGGAGTCTGTTTTAAATCAGTTCCTCGTGTTTGCTCTTGTTTCAGATCTGGAGTCCACCATCGTATGCAACTCGCTCAAATGTTACACGAGCTCCCAGCGGTAACCACGAGAACTCGGCACCTGTCTGCAAGAACAAAACTAAAGTGCAACAGCCACTTTACTATTATTGTTATTAAGCCACATTCTCTGATGTATTTACAAAAGCTGCTTTTGATTTGATTTTTCTGTTTATTTGCCAACCAGTCATTACCTTTTTATTTTGTTTATTTTGAATTTCCTTTTTTAATTTTTTTGTTGTTGCTGCGTCTTGTCATTGGAACTCCAGAAGGACTCTGGACCTATCACAGGTGTCGGTCGCTCCTGTTTCTGTGTTGTTGGTGTGTGTGGTCCCGCCTGCTGCTGCTGCTGCGGATGATGATGATCAGCTGGCTGGAACAATATCAGGCACTTAACTCTTCATCATCATCATCGTCCCCATCAGTCACTACAACTATTGACTAATGCTGCCAAACTTTCTAACAACTAGATATCAGCACAGGGTTTTACCATTGTTAGGCTCTTTGTTTGTAAAGTTTTTTTAAAGTTGCTCTTTTTTGTGTCCTCTTCATCATCTTCTGCCTGATTTGTTCCATTTTTCAGTTCGACCTCAGTCGTCTTCCACCGCGTAGCTTTGTCTGACGGTCCGTCGTCCCTTTTGTTGCCTTCTCACGTGAGTGTTAGTCAATGCTGTGAGCACTTACCGACCACAACGCATCACGTGTCTTACTTTGTCTGTGTTGACCTTGTACCAAGTACACACTAAATAAAACTACTCAAGCACTTCATACTACATACTATGCAGACTGGTATGTTGTGATACTGTTAAAATCTTAGCCAGAGGACGTTTCAGACAGGTTTGTGTTGTTAATATGGATGGGGGTGGGTTTCAACATGGGGGGGCTATATAAACAGTGTGAGAGAGACGGTCAGAGGAAGACGTTTAATATTGTTTCAAATGTACTGGTTGTGTAACCTGCTCCCTCCTTTCCTCAGACAATTAAAAACCCAACACATGAGCTTTTGAGTAATTGTGAACGGCCCGTGAAGCCTCGGTACCAAAACTGAAGCTGCGTCAGCCATTTTGACCCAAGGGCAGCAGGAGGGTTAACAATATTACATACCAACGTTGGATATGCATCAGAAAATACATTTGTAGGGATGGATTTGGATAGTATTGCATCAAATTTAACCCACTGATCCAAACGTTGTGTTGATTGGTCCGCGCTTTCTGTGGATTTGGGTGTTGGATAGATTGTCAGGGGCATTTAAAGAGATGCGTCACCTCTTTTGAAGTGAAGTTTTCTGGGAAGGTTATGAACAATTAATATCTTACCTGTTGTAAGGGTCGGGCTTCATCTGTTTGGTGAAAAGTGTACTTTTTTGTTGTTTTGTTTTGTTTTGTTACCAGACTGGACCAAAGTGGATTTTGTCCCGTTCAATTTTGCATTGCTCTGTTTTGTTACATAGAAAATTATGGCTATTTGAAAGCTCAAATAGCAGCAGCAGTTAGCTGTAGCACTTCACGTGTATCCCAGGACATTTCCAGCTAAAATATGAATACAGGTAGTCCCCGACTTACGAGCGAGTTCCGTTCCTGCGAGTTGCTCGTAACACGAAAATTCGTAAGTTGGAACACGAAGCACGTGTTCTCGTAAGTCCGGATTTTCGCTCGTAAGTTGGAACATTTATGCTAGCGCTACTACGAACACTCGTTTTTCATCAAAAACATTCATATTAGTTCATAAACATGGTCGGAAACGTGTTTCCAAACGGTTAGCGAACACACTTTCATCTAAAAACACAAAAAAGTGCTGTATTTTTTTACAAATTTACTTCTCGTTGGCCAGCTCGTAAGTCCGGACGCTCGTAGGTCAGAGTGCTCGTAAGTCGGGGACTACCTGTAACAGGATATGTGAAATTGGTGGCAATGTAAGTTTATTAAAACATGTTTGCATGAACTTTTGAAATTATTAGGGATGCACGATCTTAGATTTTTGGCCAATATCCAAAATGTCGATATATTAAAACTTATTTGGCTGATAACCGATACCAATACCGATATTTTTCCCCTAGACCTACTTACAGAGACTATATAACTTTCTCTGCTGTGGAATGAAACTACTACATTATTCTGCATGGTCTTTGTCCATTTGGCCTGCTAAAAATACAGATGCTGAAGGGGGTGGTGGGCTGAAAATGATGTACCGTAACAATATATAAATGTATACGGTAATGGTTTTTTTAACAGCACCTTTTATCTTTTATATTGGTGAATTATTTTGATGGAATGTCCCACAATTAACTTTATCGCTAATATCGACTGATACCATGCCGATAATGTTCACCCCTAAAAATTATTATTATTTATTTTTAGCTTAGAGCTGTTTAAGATGGTAACGATCCACTTTGGGCTTTAATGTGCTCAGACTAGCCATTATCATCAGTCCAGTCAGAAATAAACTCCTTTTCTCCAAACAGAGCGATCTACAGGTAAAACACTGTTTGTTCATAACTGTTCCACTCCCTTACCGCAAAAGATCTGAACCGTCGCTTTAGTGTTCAGGTGAGGCCTGTGGCGTTTTTCAGGCTTTACACTAACATTCACATCATAACTTTATCTGTAGATCGTATTACACACACAAAAAAAAGCATTTACTGTGCGGGTATGTGGAAGAAGTGGTTTGATTACTGCAATAAAATAAGAGGGAATGCCTCCAGCTCTTAGCATACAGTAATTATTCTGTCAGCATTTTTTAAAACTGCTTATTGTTGTAATATTTAATGATGGATTTGAGGCTGTTTTGTGGAGCCTTCATTCAATACTTATTACAGTTACTGCTAAGAACTTAAAAACATATCAAACGTTTGGGGTATTGGTTAACATTGTGAGAAAATATTGCACAATATAAGATAAAGGAAAAAAACTTGACTATACTACTATAATTTAATGCTAAGTAACAGGTACTTAGGCTTTGTCGTGGAGGAAGAAGCAATTTATATAATTCAATAAAACAAGTGTTTTGAGTAGTCCAGATGTTTGTACTCTAGTAGGTTAATTCTCAAGATGTTGCATAATGCCACGGTCAGAGGAAAACAACATATATTTGAGCCCTAGTGAATAAAATAATGTATTTTATATGATAGCAAGTGAAGGTTATTGGCATGAAGCTTTCCAGCCATTTAAGGATTCTGTATATTTTAAATAATGCTTTAAATTGACTGCAAGAGTGGAAATAAACGAGGATTTTCTTGCAGCAGCAGTGAAGTTACTCTACAGTAGGACTATTATTTAACCAACCACTACTTTTGTCAGTATTTCTGGTTTACCGGTAAATTGTTTGGTTCTTTGTTTTATCTCTTCTCCCTTTGGTCAAACGATCATACAGTAATTGGTATGCATAAATATTCAGGTGTCTTTCACTATAGCATTGGATTTCTAGGTTTAAATAAAACCTGCAGTATATTTAAACAAGTGGTACTGTAATGTATTTCTAGCTAAGCATGGTTGCATCAATGTGGCAGCTACTGTTTGTGCTTTTAATATTCTTGTTTATATTTGATTTTATTCCACTTTCTCCACCTCTCTCCTCTACATATCTTTTCACTGCGACAGGAAAAGGTCAAAGTCTGTAAATAATGTTAGAAATTGAGGAATTTGTCGCCAAATTCCAACAAGTTTATTTTTTATTTTTATGGACGCCTGAATTTACAGACGTCGAGGAAAGTAGAGGAGAAACAACGACGCTGAAACGGACCTTTGCTGTCCGTTTTTGTTCTGTTGGTGCATTCGATGATGTCTTGGAAAACTCCCAGCCTCAACCCCATTATTATTTGTCATTTTCTGTGCCATATTTTACCAGCTGTTGCTTAGTAAATATTAGTTTCTTCTCCTAAATAACTGGTGAGCTTGTTCCGTCTTGCTTGTTGTGAAATCTGTGTTTTCCTGTTTGCTGTCTTCTTTCTCAAGTCGTAGGTCCTGGCTGTATCCATCTTGTTTTAACTCGGTGCCGTTTTGCACCTCAGACATTTAGAACGTGCTCTGGGATGCAAAATGACGTCGGCTCATGTAAACAGGTGTCCCCACACAGTCCTTATTGCTTTTTCTGTCGGATCGTGTATGTGCTACGGGTCTGACCTTTCCTATCCTCACTGGTCCATCTCAGCAGAGGTCATGTTAAATAAAATAATTGTATACATTTATGGTAATGGTGGCA
Source organism: Garcialebias charrua (assembly GCA_038048925.1). Classification (NCBI taxonomy): domain Eukaryota; kingdom Metazoa; phylum Chordata; class Actinopteri; order Cyprinodontiformes; family Rivulidae; genus Garcialebias; species Garcialebias charrua. The sequence continues at coordinate 7,193 of JBBPBX010015588.1, read as the reverse complement.
ATCAGCAGCGTTTTAAAAAGCTCACTGACCCATTTTAAACACTAGATGTCACTGTGACCAAGTCTACAAGTGGCATCTGGTTTCAGGCTCTGAGCCTTTATCGGACAGTACAATTAAAAAATTGTATTAAAATAAAACGTAACATTTGAAGCACTTGGATATTTGGGGGTGATTTAAGGCGTTTTAAAATAATATTTTCTGGCATTTTCAGAAATGCTCTACTGGACTACATGTGAGTCTTTAGAGCTGTGGACCAACGCGCTTAAACGTTAAACTGAGTCGAGGCTCGGCAGAGAGGCACATCCACAAAGCTGTTAACAGAAAACAACAAAGCAAGCTGTTGTTGTTGTTGTTGTTTTTTCTTCTGGAGGTTTTTACTGCCTCTTGTCGCTCCATTCCGCGCTTTGTTTATTTCAATTTGCACTTCAGTAAAAAGTGGAACGCTGAACACTTTGGTGTGTTCAGGGAGGGAGTCTGATGTGCAAAGTTGTCTTAATCATGGTTCTTTCATCACCTCTTCATACGGCCTTCGGTCTTCTAGAACGGGTTCTCAAACTGGGTTCAGGGGCCCCTTACAGGGGAGAAAAAGTTCTTGGGACCCTGTCATAACTCTCATGTTTATTAAATGCTTTTCTTCAGTTTGTCTCTTTAATGCAATGGAAATATTTGTGTTACTTGCTGTTTAATAGAGCTAATACAATTTTTATTCTTTAAAACACGGAGTATTTTCCATTCAAAACACTTAATTAAATTTTTTATTTCAGCATCCAACAATGCGCTGGGGGTCCTCCCCCGGATTTTTTTAAATTAAGTAGATGTGATTTTTTTTCCTGCATTTTGGTGTATTTTAACAGGTTGTTAAACATGTACGTTCTTGTAAAAAAAATTGTTTTAATTGCGGACCCCCAAGCACCGGCTCGCAGACCCCCAGGGTCCAGGGACCCTAGTTTGAGAACCACCGTTATAGAACAAAACCCGAGTTGTTATTTTTATTTATTTATTTTTACTTTTTTTTTATTTGATTTTATTCCAGTGTAATTTCAAACTCAACCTTTTTACTTTGACAGTGAAACGTGACCAGAAACATTTGTTACACCTTTTTTTCCTGCCTTTCAGTTTGTCATCAGTAACAATAAAAACACTATTATCACAATTAAAAAGTAGGCTCTTAAATGTCTTCGATGTTCTGCTGCAGCTCTTTTGATTATTTTTGAACTCGTCAGAGGTCTGTCTTAGTTTGATTTGACACTAAATGTGATGCAAAAAGTGGAAAAAATTCCTCGTCTTCCTAACAACACGTGCTCTCGTCCCACTTGGGATGGAGTATTAGGAACAACCCCATCTTTGGAAGTTTTGGTTTGGTACCCAGTTTGCACATGCCATGGTATATCTGTTACCGTATGGTTGTGTTTGAAACTGAAGAAGCCCAACGTCTGTTCAGCGTTGAGAGAAGTGAACTGTATGTTAGCTATTTGGTCCGGAGTGAAGGACCTGCGTCAGGCTTGTGATATGAAGTGTAAATCTGTTTTCTTTTCATTTTTTTTATGTATTTTTGTTGTTGTTTTTTTATTTTTAATTATTTTTTTAAGATCAGTTAGTGATCTTAGTACTTTAACTAAGCCAAGTTTGTAATTGTATATTTACTGTAAAATGTAGAACATTGAATAACTATTAAAATTTTCCTATAAAAGGAAGATTGTCTTTGAGTTTTCTTTTTTAAATTTGCTGTTTTAAGCTGAATATTGTCTCGCTGTGATTTGAGAATTTCCAAATTATTTATTTTATTGAATGCTCAGATAATACTTTATATGTATTTTCCTATATTATAATATTATTTCCTTAGTACTGGATAAACTTACCTGTGTCAAACATGTTGGGTGTCCTTGCACAAGTGTCTCACAATACAGTAGTTTGCTAGAGTTTTCTTGTGTTTCCTGACAGAACTGGTGTAATGAAGTCCAGTTTGTAGACTGTCTTCTCAGCACTGCCTAGAAACTCTTTGGGACTGAGATCAAGGCTTTGATGGACACCAAAACATTACTGTTGTCCTCGCCATCGTCCATCTGGAAGACCATTTTATGCCCAAGCTTTAACCTCTTGGTTGATTTCTTGAGCTGTTGCTTCAACCCCTCAACATGATGCTGCCACCCCCGTACCACTGTTAGGATGGTGTTTTCAGGCTTTCAGCTTCCCCCCATTTTCCTCCAAATGGTCTTTATGGCCAATCAATTCACTTTTTGTTTCTCCAGACAATGGGACATAAAGATCGTTGTTCCTGTGTGCCTTTGTAAAAAAAAAAAAGATGTTGCTTTTGGAGTATCCCTCATTTATCACGGGGGATCCGAACCCCCACAATGAAAACCCGCAAAGTAGGAATAGTACAAGTAGTAAGTTTATTTTAGTAAAAATCCCATGCCGATAGTGCGGCTCATCCATCAATCAGACAATTGTGTGTCATGTCCAATCTTATTTTGAAAAACCGCAATAGAGCGAGTACTCGATAAACGAACTGCGATAGAGCGAGGGTCTTCCTCCTGCATGTTTTACTGGTACAAGCAGGTGAGACCACATCACCTCAGCTGTAACAGATTTATGCTGGTTTCATGTTTGTTTTTGGATTGGTTTTAAAATGTAATGTTTAAAGTTTTAAACCCAATTATTTACGTCTTGACTTATAACCTTGACAGAGCTCTGAGATCTTCCAGCCGGGTGCTTGGTTCAGCTGAGGGCTAAATTTACGTGCAGGGGATTCACCTGCACAGTTTGTACTGCCGTCTTTTAAAACTGGCCTGATGGTTCAACATCAGCTTTTATTGTGAGACCAGATAGTTCAACCCATGTTGGTACAAGATTCGTCTCTTACGACCTTAAACCAACAAATAGGCCTAAACAATGCTTTTATTTTGGGGTGGTTCACACATCTGGCTTACGTTCATCTCACGAACACAGGACCTGCCTCCTTCCTGAGCAATGTCATGGCAGGACGTTTTCATGGTTGTTGGATAATTTAATTATCATTTCATCAACTCATTAAATAAAGCCACGCAAGGAAAACTAGATCTTTACAACCCAGGTTTAGTCTTGCAAGAGGAGCAGCAATTGGAAACGCATACAAGATGTTTCGTCGCCTGGATTCAGACAAAACAACTCGCATGGTTCTATAACATTAGACAAGTGAAAAACATCCGTGACCATTTTTTCCATTCAACCTTTATTTATATACATGTCACATGACTGCTAGAAAACGACTGCAGTGTTTTGGTAAACCTAATGATGAAAGAATAAAATGTCCATCCATCCATTATCCTTTACCCGCTTCTTCCATTTTGGGTCACGGGGGTCGCTGGTGCCGATGTCCAGCAATCACTGTGCGAGGGGCGGGGTGCACCCTGGACATGTCTCCAGTCCATCACAGGGACACAGAGACAGAGGAGACAAACAACCATTCACTCTCTAAACCTATAGGGACAATAGAGTTACCATTCAGTCTAACATACATGTTTTTGGTCTGTTGAAGGAAACCGGAGTACCCGGAGAAAACCCATGGCTCTTAAAACATCACTATGTTCAAAATGTAATACTGACTTTTTGAATTATAGAAGCTTAAGGAACAAAGTATGAACTGTGTAAAGCAAAAACCTCATCTTATACTCAACAATTGGCAATGTTCAAACTAACAGTAATTCACTTTGGAACCTAATCTGAGAACTTACCATCAATGGCAACAGTATAACTGATAGAACCACTATGGCTGATGAATTCAATTCATATTTTGTACAATCAGTTGAAAAATTATCAGAACATTTTCAACTTGTAGACTCTCCTAATCAGTAACTCGATATTACCTCAACAGATTCCTTTCATATTAAAGAGGTTCCGGATGCAAAAGTTGCAGAAATAATAAGCTTTCAAATTCCAAAACATGAACAGTTGTTTACTTAAAAAAAAAAAAAACTGGTTACACCATTGACACATGTCATTAGTCTTTCCATCAGTACAGGTATCTTTCCAAGCTCTTGGAAAAAAGCAGTAATCATTCCAGTTTTCAGAACAGGAAGTCAGGAGTCTATGTGCAACTATCGCCCTATATTAATTTGACCAGTTTTATCTAAAGTAATTGGAAAAAGTTGCTGCAGAACATTTGTCTAGATTCTAAAAACTCAATCAACTCCTCCATCCACAGCAGTTTGGATTCAGACAAGGTTATTCAATTGAAATAGCAAACTGCTGTTTAACCCCACACCATCTGCTCCCTAAACAGGTCTCTGTTGAAAATGAGTCCTCGTGACTCAATGACACTACCTGTGTAAATAAAGGGTCAATGAAAACAAAGTTTAAAATAGAAACACTCACATCATGAGGCCGTGGTTGTGGGTGTGACCTGCACCTTCCTGAGAGACAGACCAGCTCCAGCTTTTGTCCAGGTTCCTGTAGTCCTGCAGTTTTCAAGCTGAAATGAAAAAGCATCATGAATATGAACTTTACAGTTTATAACATGTACATATAAACACATGGAGGTATCTCACCTTGTGACTGACAATAAAACATGTACATTTATGAACACTGATGGACTTATAATGACGCACCTACTCTTTGAAGGTGAACTGCTATCTCAGTCGGACAATCTGATCAGTTTGGTCAAAACCCTCCAGTTTAAATCCTCACAGCACAGATGAATCCAACTCAGATACTTCCACCTCTTCTTCACATCTTTTGCTGTGGAAAACCTTCAAAATGAAAACGGGACATTTGGGAGTGTCTACACAAAAACATTGTACAAAGGTGGTCAATCTTATTTTCTTCCTATATTCTCCCTATTTTTTATTTATTTTATTTCTTAGAACTTAAACAAAACCCCATTTTTGATGCATATCTGTTGATAATGAACCAAAGCTACTGAAATTGTCAGTATGCTTGTTTGAAAAATATTCCTGTCATCAAATCTCAGTGAGCATCGTTGCTGCTGAACACCGTGTTACACTGAACAGAACGTCAGCTGCTGGACATAAATACACTACAGTAACATTTTATTCACAAAATACAAACTATGATATGTTCATTTTACTTGTGTGAAAAGTTATCCCCCGAGACCTGACGTCAACAGTCCGTCAATTTGAACAGAATAAGCTGTACAGTGCTGAAACATCTTCTGCTTGAACCAAATAAAAAGGAGGACCTCTCCAAGATGGCGGCCGCTGGACCTAAATACACTACAGTAATATTTTATTCACAAAATACAAACCATAATATGTTCATCTTACTTGTGAAAAGTTATCCCCCGAGACCTGACGTCAACAGTCCGTCGATTTGAACAGAAATAAGCTGCACAATGCTTTAACCAAATAAGATGGCCGACCTCTCCAAGATGGCGACCGTAATTCCTGTGCCGCAGCTCTCAATGCGGTATCTAGCGTCTAGCATAAATGAATGTGGTGCACAATGAGTTAAATGTCCACACTGGAGGTAAAACACTCACTGACTTTATGCTCACGCTACACGCACTGTCTGCCTCTCTCCTGACGTGGAAACTAAAAGCTGAAAGCAGAAGCGTGGAAGATGACGTCATGCAGCCGTTTAATTACCCATCATGCATCATGTCCTTCAACAGCTAAAACTACGGTAACAGACAAAAAAAAATCAACAAAAATAAGAAAGTAAAATGTGCAAAACAATTCAGGCTTTCTGTTTGTTTGTTTTCCAGCCTATACATATTGAATTTGAAGCCAGAAATTTTGTTGGAACCGTGAGTCTAAATCGTAGTCGTTCTGAACCCCATAAATGGCGCTCAAAATTGTAGGTACTGTGTACGGGTTCAGGATAACGGGAGCCTTGCGTGGAGGACGTTGCATACGCTGTGGTGCGGCGTTACGCCTCTCCCTCACCGGGTGCACACGGATGAATCTGGTCTCTAGTGTACCACAAGGAGGTAGGCGCTGTGACTTTGCACACACAGCACGATTCAGGGAATTGACGAATTCCCTGAATCGTCAGCGTTCAGGGAATTGACGAATTCTCTGAAATGTCCCTGATTCAGGGAATTGACAAATTCGGTGAGTTTGTCAAATCCCTGGCATTGACAAATTCGGGGAGTTTGTCAATGAAGCCTGAATCGACAAATTCGGGGAATTTGTCAATTCAGGCTGGTCAGGCTGTGCTAGTCACACCAGGTATAAACTTGGACACTAGTGGATACTTCAAACAGATTCATAGAGGGACTAAGGGACGCGTGAGGCTGACTGAACCTTGAATTTTGCTCAAAACTTTTCACTATGTTCAAAATGTAATACTGACTTTTTGAATTATAGAAGCTTAAAGGTGCAGTCTGCAGTTTCTGTAGAACGCAGCACTTGACTTCGCTTTGTACTAGGGTCTGGGACTTGTCCCATAGACAACGATTTCTCCGGTCGATTTTTGACCGAACCAATCAGAGAACAGAAGGCGGAGTTTTGAACAACGTCGACTGACGTCGTCAGTTAAAATGGCTGCCGCCACTAAGGAATTTTCATGAAAACAAGGTAAAAAACTATTATTTCTTTGCTGAGAAAAAATAGATTTCATTAGCTGACGTTATATCAGAAGTGTTCCTGAGCAATCAGAGAACAGAAGGCGGAGTTTTGAACGACGTCGACTGACGTCGTCAGTTAAAATAGCTGCCGCCACGAAGGACTTTTCATGAAAACAAGGTAAAAAACTATTATTTCTTTGCTGAGAAAAAATATATTTCTTAGCTGACGTTATATCAGAAGTGTTCCTGAGCTTAACAGTTCCTAAATCAATTCACGAAATGGTCAAATTTGCTGGATTTAAATTGTTTCGGTTTGACATTTTCCAAACAGCCTCGGGTGCGCTACGAAAATAAATGATAAAAAATCGAATTTTATCTCAAATGTTTCATCTAGGCCAACAGTCAGTAAATTAGAGCCATATAATTACACACTGGTAGCAGAAAAAATATCCACCGAGTGGTTTCTGAGCTATTTATCTGATAGCCTGGACCTCGCCAGGCTAAACTAACAAAACTCCGCCTTCTGTTCTCTGATTGGTCCGGTCAAAAATCGACCGGAGAAATCGTTTTCTATGGGAGAAATCCCAGACCCTAGTACAAAGCGAAGTGAAGGACAAGGGTCTGGTTTTAACCAGGTCTAATATATAGGTGCACTATATATACAGTATACATATATATATATATATAT
>JBBPBX010015587.1:11622-49253 GCA_038048925.1 Garcialebias charrua | reverse complement strand
TGTGAATTTGAGCGTCCACACAAAAATGCTCTTAAAGGGACAGTTCCGCTCTTCTGAGGCGGTGAAAATGAACAGATAGTATCTTACCTGTTGCAGATTGCTCTTTGAACGACATAGCATAGAAGAAACAGAGTTTATTTGTCGCCCGCCACCAAACACGAGTGTGGATAATGTTTCGGCTTGTGTAGGCACATGCTCATTTGTGTCTGTTAGCAAAATAACTCAAGAACCACCTGTTTTTAATTTAACTCATCCAATGCAATAACTTCTACAACTATGTCAGTGTTTGGAATGCATGCTAAAATTTGGTGTGGTAGTAGCTGATAGTGATCCCCGACTTATCCTCTAACTTAACGCTGTCTGTCTGTTAGCAAAATATTTCCTAAACCACTTGTTGGATTTTAATTAAACCTTTATGAAGTAGTCGTTGGATGTTCAGCTACAACTGAATGACTGTTGGAGTCAATCCAATTCAAGATGGCTGCCACAGTGGCTGATATTAACCAAAACTAAAACGACTAGCTAAAATGATATCTAGCTAGATTTTGGTGTGGTAGTAGCTGAGAGTCAATCATAATGCTTGCTCTGAGCGTGACAAAGAAGTTGTTCGTAACGTTGATATCAAGGTCTCTTCTCATCGCCTCGTTTTAGCTTTTTAAATCTTAAATAAACTCTGCAGGGTGGAAGCTTATTGTTGAATCATTTTTGCTGAAACAGACTGAAAAGGTGACTTTGAACAGCTGACAGCTGCTGAAAATAGGAAAATTAAAGCGGAAATAGCAGAAAAATGACAGGAATGCGTTGGAAAAGCTGAAACAGGCAGAAAGAAGCCGAATAAATTCCAAAATAATGGGAAATTAGCAAAAATGTTGCTGAAGAGGGTGAAGCTAAAACTTGCAGACAAAAGGTTGAAAAACGTATGAAAAGTTAAAATAATTTGAAAGAATCACACATCAGCAAAAAAGGCTAAAATTAGCTATACCTAAGTAGCTGAAAAAAAAAGCTAAAATGAGCAGCAAAAGGTTGTAAACAGCTCAAAGGGGCTGGCGGACGTGAATGGAGCTCGTCCGTGGGGGAAATGGCAGAAAAACAAAATATTTCAGAGTAAAAATACAAAACGTACGTTCTGATGTACGATTTGTTGACAAAGCTCAAAAACTGCGGCACGAGTTACCGTGCCGAAAAATGTTCGGAAGAAAAACGTATCTCAATAGCGTGAATGATTTATAAACATTTGCACAATTAAACAAACAAAAATCTCACTTTTCATCAAATATATAAAATGTAGATTTGGAGCTGTTGCTGCACATGTTGGAGACGACGCTCAGCTACTACCACGCCACGTTTTAGCTCGATATCTTGTTAAATCCACCGCATTGTAGCCATTTTTGTGGTGGCTAACGTCGATTAGCTGTGGCAGCCATCTTGAACTGGAGTGACTCTAAAAGTTAACGGGCTCTAGACTTTCATCCGATGTTTACCTCCTGAAGTTTTCATTGAAATTCATCCAGTGATGCTTGAGATATTTTGCTAACAGACAAAATAAAATTCCCAACAGTTTATCCTAAACGTTTAATTTAACATCTTACCGCACTCAGAGTTTGTGTTGTGATCGACTCTCAGCTACTACCACACCAAGTTTTGGCTGAATATCTGTAAATATGACTGAATTATAGCCTTTTCTATGGTTTCTTATATTGATTAGCTGTGGCGGCCATCTTGAATCTTGGCGGCTCCAGAAGTTAATCAGCTCTACAAGGTTGGCGGTTCGAATCCCAGTGATAAATCTCTGAAAGTTTCATTGAAATTCACCCAGTGGTTCATGAGATATTGTGCTAACAGACAACAAATGAAGGTCGACTCCCCCTTGCAGGTGACAGCAGGTGTTTCTGTGGTTCTGTCTCCAGCAGAACTTCTTGTGCCTTCAGAACCTTCAGCGTCTTTATTTTGACAACACGACTCGTTTTTCTCTCCGGTCCTGAGCGACGTGATCCGAACCGCTCGGCGCCGACCCGCCGTGGATAGACAGAAGAAAATAAATGAGAACCTTCGGGTCGTAATTGTTACGACAAACGGGTTATTTTTGTTTTTTTTGGAGCATCAGAAGCAGATGTTCGGGGCAGCCGTGGCGTGGTGGTAATGGCAGTCGTCCCCTGATCAGAAGGTTGGTGGTTCGAATCCCGGTTCCCCACACCATGTGTCGTTGTGTCCTTGGGCAAGACACTTAACCCCGAGTTGCTCCCGGTAGGACTGGAAAGCACCTTGCATGGTAGTCTGCCGTTACCGGTGTATGAATGTGTGTAGCATTCAATGTGTGTAGCGCTTTGAGATTTTCACTAATGAAAAGTGCATTATAAATTGAATTTATTATTATTATTATGTTCGAGGCAGCCACTGAGTGGTTCTGCTCCCAAGACGGTTCTGGTGTGACAGAAACACGGACCTCAGCTGACCCAAACAGTGGACCGACCGACCCGAACTAACCTTATCTGGGCCCAGATTGGTCATAAAATGTTAATAGATTGAAATATATACTGTATACAGTATTTTTAAATATATGTATTGTTTTACTTCCACATATATTTTGTTTTAATGTTCATCATTTTAGTTAGCGTAGTTAAAAACTATATTTTTTAACTGGAATTTATTTTAAGTGGCTCAGTTTTACTAGAATTTACGGTAATTTCTTTTAAGTGGCACAGCTTTTTATCAAATATTTTACAGTTCATTTTTGACAGCACAGCTTTTTAACATTTAAGGTAAATAGGCTGTACACCTCTCCTATAGTCACAGTAATTCATTTTTAGAAGGCACAGCTTCTCCAGCATTTACGGTAATTCATTGTAGACTATGCAACTTTTCTCACGGTAATGCATTGTAGATGGTGCAGCTTTTCCAGCATTTACCGTAATTCATTGTAGACTGCAACTTTTATATAATTTACGGTAATTCAGTGTAGACAGCACAGCTTTTCCAGCATTTGCGGTAGTTCATTGTAGACAGCGCAGCATTCCAGCATTTACGGTAATTCAGTGTAGATGGCAGCTTTTCTAGCATTTACAGTAATTCATTGTAGACTGCAGCTTTTATATAATTTATGGTAATTCTGTGTAGACAGCGCAGCTTTTATATAATTTACGGTTATTCATTGTAGATGGCGCAGCTTTTTCAGCATTTACGGTAATTCAGCGTAGACAGAGCAGCTTTCCAGCATTTACGGTAATTCAGTGTAGATGGTGCAGCTTTCCTAGCATTTATGGCAATTCATTGTAGATGGCGCAGCTTTTATATAATTTACGGTAATTCACTGTAGATGGTGCAGCCTTTCCAGCATTTACGGTAATTCAATGTAGACAGCACACCTTTCCAGCATTTATGGTAATTCTTTGTAGATGGCGCAGCTTTTCTATAATTTACGGTAATTCATTGTCGACTGCATCTTTTATATAATTTACGATAATTCAGTGTAGACAGCACTCCTTTCCAGCATTTATGGCAATTCATTGTAGATGGCGCAGCTTTTCTATAATTTACGGTAATTCAGTGTAGACAGCGCAGCTTTTCTATAATTTACAGTAATTCAGTGTAGATGGCGCAGCTTTTCCAGCATTTACGGTAATTCAGTGTAGACAGCACATCTTTCCAGCATTTATGGTAATTCATTGTAGATGGCGCAGCTTTTCTATAATTTACGGTAATTCAGTGTAGACAACGCAGCTTTTCTATAATTTACTGTAATTCAGTATAGAAAGCGCAGCTTTTCTATAATTTACTGTAATTCAGTATAGAAAGCGCAGCTTTTCTATAATTTACTGTAATTCAGTATAGAAAGCGCAGCTTTTCTATAATTTACTGTAATTCAGTATAGAAAGCGCAGCTTTTCTGTAATTTATGGTAATTCAGTGTAGACAGCACAGCTTTTCTATAATTTATGGTAATTCAGTGTAGACAGCGCAGCTTTTCTATAATTTATGGTAATTTGTTATAGACAGCGCAGCTTTTCTATAATTTACGGTAATTCATTGTAGAGGGCACAGCTTTTCCAGCATTTACGGTAATTCAGTGTAGGTTTACACAGCTTTTCTTGCATTTATAGTAGCTTGTTTTAGGTTGCACAGCTTTACCGAAGTTTACGGTAAATCCTTTTAGGCTGCACAGGTTTTCTAGAATTTATTATGGTAATTAATTTTAGGTTGTGCAGCTTTTCCAGCATTCACTGTAATTCCTACAGTCCCTCTTTGTTTCTCGAGCGAAGCTGCCAGTGCACAGAGAGGTACAGGTCCAAAAAAAACAACAAAAAAACAACATAGTCCCAGAAGAACTAAATTGTCATGGCTGTCACTAATTTAAAGAGTTAATTTAAATATCTATACTCTGTCTTAAGGAAAGTTTTTCTTTGCTGAGTAAGTGATGAGTTAAACGTTGGTCTAACTGTGAGTCCGTGTTGTCAGTAAGATAAGAGAACTAAAGCAGAGCTGCTGCGAGGAGGAACACGCTGTCCGAGCTGCTTCAGATAATGAAAATGCTTCAGCAGCAGTTTATGTGACGCAGCCGGAGACACTTTTTACTGCCGGAAAATATTATGTAGGTCAGAACCAAAACTGAGCCAAAACACTACGAAATGTTCCATATGTTGGACGAGAACCACAGAAACCTAAAACAACAACAACTTTTTTGTCACCTGAAAGGTGGAAAAAAAATGTCTGATAGCAAAATATTTCACAAACCGTTAAATGGATTTTCACGAAACTCTCAGAAGGTACCGGTAATCACTAGATGATCACCTAGAACTCGTTAAGTTTTAGAGTCAGTCGAGTTCAAGATGGCCGCCACAGCCAACTTACATTCAGAAACACAAATTTACTATAACTCAGTCATATTTAAAGGTTCTGGTCTAAAACTTGGTGTGGTAATAACTGAACGTGATCCCCAACATATACTCTGAGCGCTTACTGATTGTGCGAGAACTCTCTGTAAATGTCAATAACTGCTGGAGTCAACCCAGTTTGTCTGTTAGCAAAATTTCTCCTGAGCCACTGAAGGGATTTTAATGGAATGGTAATTGGTAAATGGAGCTTATTTATATAGCGCTTTCCAGCCCCCTGTGAGGAGCCCCAAAGCACTTTACAATACCAACCATCCACCCATTCATTCAGACATTCATACACCGGTAGTGGTAGCCTGCCTTGCAAGGCGCCATCCAGACCTACCGGGAGCAATTTTGGGGTTAAGTGTCTTGCCCAGGGACACAACGACACATGGTGGGCGGATGCAGGATTCGAACCTCCAACCTTCCGATCGGGGGTCGACTGCCATTACCACTGTGCCACGGCCGCCCTCTCTCTGGAACTCTCAGAAAGTAACCGCTGGATTAACGCGTACAACGCTTTAACTTTTGGGCTTAATCTGATGTAAGCTGGCCGCCACAGCGTACTGATTTTAGCAAACACTAGCAGGTCGCTTTCGTAAATGAGCCCTCGAAGCTCAATAAGATTTACCTGACCAAATAAAGGTTGAATGAATGAAAAAAAAACACAAATATGGCAATAACGCAGTCATTTTTACAGATATTGAGATAAAATACAATACAACCACTACCGTAACTTAATGCGCATATAACAGCACTTTTAGGGATTTACCAAAAGTGGCTATAATCCCACCATTTCTTTTTTTTCCAGACCTTTATTTAAATTTTTTTTTTACAATATACAAAAATTAAAAATACAAATAACAAACCAGCAGCCTTCACTTTCAAAGAAAAAGATCAAGAAAAAAACAGCAACCCAAACTTGCCAACATGGAAAACCAAACCAAAGAGAGGGAGAAAGGGAGCCCCTGGGGACCCCCCCCCCCCCAAATATACCAATTATAAACCAGAAAAAGGAGGGACAGTAAATAAGTAAATATTAATGTCAGTTAGTCTGTTATAGAGGAAAAGTTGGTTCGTATAGTTGCAATGGTTGCCAAACATGTAAGTTGCTCAGCCGAGCCATGTAGTGACTTCCTAATTTTCCCGAGTTTAAGGAAATAAAGAATATCCCTGAGCCAGTGCAAAAAATATGGGGGATGAGGTACTTCCATTTGAGTACATCACCCTCTGAGCAATAATGGTCATAAAAGCTAGAGAATTATCCTGAGAAGAGGTTAAGGTGGGAACCTCCAGAGAAGACCCCAAACAAGGTGCTCAGGGGATTGGGGGCAATTTTTCTTCCAACTACAGTACCTCAGATACAGAAGCAAATGTCGCTGTCAAAAAGGTACCAAGCTGAGGGTACTGCCAAAACGTAGATACAGGTAGTCCCCGAGTTACGACGGAGTTCCGTTCCTACGTGACGTCGCAAGTCGAATTTCGTCGTAAGTCGGAAAATACATCCAAACGGCACCTCATACGTACAGTACTGTATTTTAACCAAGCACTTAGCCTATCCTAACACAGTACCCTACATAATTATCAAAAAACACATACATTTGGAGCCATAATGAAGGGAAAAAAAGAGTTAATGGCCTACTGGGAGCTGGTGAAGCCTTCCTCCGCCTGTTAGCACGTTAGTTCGGTGTTCCTCCAACATCTGAGGCTGCCTATAGTTCGCGCGGTCCACAGCTTTACAGTAAGGTCTATTAGCATGTTAGCTCGTCCCTCCTCGTCGGTCTGCAGGTCCGGCCCTCTGCCGTCAAGCTACTGCTGTCAAAACCGGAAGGAACTTGGAACTCGGCTTTCAAAATAAATTTTTTCAAAATATATATATATTTTTTTTAAATGGGAGATGCGTGACGTAACCGCAAAACGTCGTAAGTCGAGGCCGTCGTAAGTCGTGGACTACCTGTATAAGATTTGCAAGGGACTGCTGACGTCTGTCGCAAGCCGGAGAGACCGTGCTATAAATCTTAGATAAACGAGTTTTAGTATAATACACACGGGGCTCCAGCTTGCATTGGATAAGACGTTGCCTCACGCAAATAGAGGATTTAATGTACCCCTGTCTGAATACATGATCAGATTTTGTACCCGTGTCTGAATACATGATCAGATTTTGTACCCGTGTCTGAATACATGATCAGATTTTGTACCCGTGTCTGAATACATGATCAGATTTTGTACCCGTGTCTGAATACATGATCAGATTTTGTACCCGTGTCTGAATACATGATCAGATTTTGTACCCGTGTCTGAATACGTGATCAGAGCTCATCAGAAATATTCTCCCCAATACAGTATCTTGTTCCCAAAGGTTCCTAATCAAATTTAAAGAGTTTGGATGGAACGAGGTGATTAAATTATAAAGAGTAGAAATAGATTCCTTTAGCCCAGGGGTGGGCACCGGTGACCCCCGTGACCCAAAATGGAAAAAGCGGGTAAAGCTAATGGATGGATGGATGGATGGATAGCCCAGGGGTGGACAAAAACAAGGAATCCATGTCAGAGACCTCAGGCAAATGGGGAAAAGTGGGGACGTTACTACAAGCAAAACTGTGAATTTGTAGATACACTGTACTGTACAGTATCTAAAAAAGTGGTGTGATGGAAGAGCAAATCTGTCAAGAAATGTTTCTTAAGATTTCATTCTAAAAGTCTGGCATTGAAAGACAGCGGGCGATAGGCATTCCTTTAAGGGATGTTGGGACTTTTATTTTAAGACCGTAAGAAGCTGCAGAGTCAGGAAGGAGAATCTGAGCCGGTGAACTTGTATTCTCTGTTTCTTCCTGTTTGCAGGATTCATTTCATTTCCCCCTTCCTGTAAGCCCCCTCCACGACAGGCCCGCCTCGGTCCATCACCTCCACCCTCCGGAGAGTCCGCCTCCCTCTCGAAGCTGCGAGCGACCGCAGCTTTCTATTTCAAACGTCGTCCCAATCAGTCACATCTGACGCGGGTTTTTTTTTCTCTCTCCGTTGAAATTCGGCGAGACTATATTAAGGCAAAACTGGCGGCTGGCGCTCCCTCCAGCTGACGAGCAGCTTCTGGTCTGAAGGGCTGTTTTCTCCCAGATCAGAGTGCGAGGCTGTGTGGGTGCTGCTGCTGCTCGGGCCTGTGGTTGCGGTGCCATTTTGGGCCTTCCCAGCTCCAACATATGGGCCGTCAGGGAGCAGCGAAGCCCCCATTTTCTTTGTAGACCAGATACTCAAAGCCAGCAGACCAGTCTTAGTCCTGAAGGGTTAAAGCTCGGTGAGCGTCGCTCCAGAAGCGTTTTTTTTTAGACGGGGGAAGAGCCTCGCTGCATCGTTCGGGTGGATTTTGTCCCCGTCTGTGGCTGAAAACACGTCTCTGGTTGGACTGAAGTAAATCATGGTGTCTTCGAGGCGCAGCAGCAAACTAACATTTTCAAAAACACTCCTTTCCCCCCTCCGTGTTGTTAACATATATACTTTAGACCTCGTACTTTCTGCTGTTGTCACCACTCGTGTCTCAAAACATTCGGCTCGTTCAGGACATCGGCTATGACTTTTGTTTTTATTAAACTTTATTTACGTTCTTCTCTTTTAAATCAACAGAGAACTCTTGAGATCTTTGAAAAACGTAGCGCCTCTTAAAATCTACCCCATCTACATCCCTTTAAGTTTTTTTTTTTCAGTTAGCTCCTGTTTAGCTAATTTTAGCTTTTAGTCAGGTTAAGCTACTGTTATGCTATCTTAGCTTCGGTTTTCCTCATATTAGCTTTTAGCTACTGTTCTTCGCAAATCCGCTTTCAGCTACTGTCTTGCTCATGTTAGCAGCTCAAATCAGATTTTAGTTACTGTTCTGCTTAAATCAACTTTAGCTACTTTCTTCCTCGTTTTAGTTTTTAGATACTGTTCTCCTGATTATAACTTTTAGCTGCTGTTCAGCTCAAATAATCTTTTAGCTTTGGATAGGCTTACATGCGTTAGTTTCTGCTCCAATCAGTGTTTAGCTACTGTTTTGCTCATATTAACTTCTAGCTACTTTTTTCTTCTTCTTTTTTTCTTTCGGCTGCTCCCTTCTTCAGGGGTCATCACAGCAATCCAACTCGCACAAAGATTTGGCGATTGTTTTTTCACAGGATGCTCTTCCTGACACAGCCACAGACCACTGAGCTACCACAGCTCTGTCATCTGGGGTTCCCGGGGGAGCAGATGGTGGGGGTTAAGGGGTTTAAGACCTTGCTCAAGTGCCCAGAGTGGGGCATATGAGGGTGGAGGCAGGTGTGGGTGTTTCACCTTTCCTACCCACATTCTGATGTTGTCGGTACAGGGATTTGAACTGGCAACCTTCCGATCACAGGCCCACGTTCTCTAACCTCTGCGCCACCACTCCCCATTAGCTTTTAGCTACTGTTCTGCCCATGTTAGGACCATTTTTGCTAAGTGGCCTGGCGGCGCAGTGGTTAGAGCCATTTACAGGTTCGCCTCCTGACTCTTCTGGGTGATGTTTACATTTTCTCCCCCTTTGTTTTCGGATGCTCCGGTTTTCTTTCACTCAATCAATCAATCAATTTTATTTATAAAGCACCCTTCATACTAAAAGCAGCTCAAAGTGCTATACAGAATTATAAAACAATAAACTCACAAAATTGAAGCAAACGACACACACAAAATAAATAAAACAATAAATCAAATTAAATACAGTAGTATGGAAAATGTATAGAGTGAACAGAGATGAACCAGTTCATCTGACCAACAACGATCATGTTAGCTTAATCGATAACTCTAAATAGACTCGCGGGAGGAGAGTGAATAGATGGTTGTCTTAGGGATGCACGATATTATCGGCATGGTATCGTATCGGCCGATATTAGCGATAAAGTTAAATATCGGACATCGGCCATTCCATCAAAATAACTCACCGATACAAAATACAGGTAGTCCTTGACTTACGACGGAGTTCCGTTCCTACACAGCGCCGTAAACTGAATTTTGACGTAAGTCGGAACATACATACATACTGCACCGTATACGTACAGTACTGTATTTTACCAAGCACTTAGCCTATCCTAACACAGTACCCTACATAATTATCAAAAATCACATACATTTGGGAGCGATAATGAAGGGAAAAAAGAGTTCATTTCATACTGGGATGCTGTGGTGAAGCCACTCCATCCCTCCTCCGTATTCTCTATTACATTTACGACGTAAAACCGCCGTCCATCTTGGTCCATCTGCCGTATTCCGTTCAGTTCATGACGTAGAACAGGGTTCACAGTACAGTACAGTTTTGTTTTGTTTTTTGAATGTCCAGAGGACCAGACTTAGTTTTTTTAGAGAGTACAGGGCAGAATTCCTCCGCAGCTACGTTTAATACGTAAAACCGGAAACTGCGTAACTCGGCATTTCAAAATAAATTTTCAAAATAATTAAAAAAAATTTTTTTTATGGAAGATAATAATAATAATGAATTTAATTTACAACGCACTTTTCATTAACAAAAATCTCAAAATACTACAAAGTGCAACTAAAATCAAAGATCAAATAAAAACAAGTGATATAACAAGTAAAATCAACGATGAAACAAAAAAATTTCAATAATAAAATCAATTAAAAATAATGATAATATCAACTAAGATCTAAGATAAAATCATGTGGAGGCAGAGTAGGCTCGCTTAAAAAGAAAAGTCTTTAAGCCTTGTTTAAAGTTAACCAGAGACTTGGAGCTCTCAGGTAGTGAGGGAGGGAGTTCCACAGGTGGGGGGCAGCCACACAGAATGCCCGGTCTCCCTTGGTCCTTAATTTGGTTCGTGGAATGTGAAGGAGATTACTGTTCTGTGATCGAAGAGACCGGGTGGATGAATATGGTGCAAGAATGTCCTTTAGATAATCAGGTGAAGTTCCGTGTAAGCATTGGTGTGTAATGAGAGCAGTTTTATACTGAATTCTGTAGGAGACAGGAAGAGATGCGTCGTAACCGCGAAACGTCATAACTCAAGACCGTCGTAAGTCGAGGACTACCTGTATGCTGTTTTTATGGTGCTGTTTTTGTATGAACCCAGTGACATGGATGCCTGCAGCACCAGCACAACATCATGACGTCACGCGCGACGTTGAGTTTAGATCTGTGCAAGTTTACAAATTTGCACTGTTCGAGTGTTGTCATTGTGTTAGAGCGAGTAAATGTCATGAATAAATTTGACATTAAACATAATCCAAGTTGAAATGTTACATCATTTTTAGCCCCCTTTTTGGCATATTGTTGGCAAATACGTAGACAAAGCCCATGCAGAATATTTCAGTATTTTTAATTCCCCAGCATAGAAAGCTATGTAGTCTCTGTAATTAAGTCTAGGAATAAAATATTGGTATCGGTTATTGAACGAATAACATATCGGCCAAAAATCCAATATTGTGCATCCCTAGTTTGTCTCTATAGCTGCTTCTCCACAGACGTGACTTTAATCAGTTCTCATCGGCCATTTGTGTCTCCAGTCCCTGTTACTGCTTGGTGTTTGGCTCCGCCTCCACCGCGGCTCCAAACGAGCAAACGATGTGACGTCAGCAACCTGTAGCCATTGATTGTCCCGTGGATCTGTGTCACCTCCCAGTTTACTCCCAGTTCTGCCAGCTTAGCAACTTTAGCGAGTTCCCAGACCCCTCTAGCAAATCTTTTTAATTCCGAGCGTCTCCCCCAGAGACTGCTGGAGATAACCAGCTCCCCATGACCCGGAAAGGAGAAGCAGGGAACGAAAATGAATGAAAGGATAAACGTTCTCGTTGTTAAGTCCCGTGTTTGGATTTCTCTTGGCTCCTACGTAATCTTTCTACAAATCCTCTCAGTTCTGTCACAGCAGTAATGGACCGTGACGTTTAAAAACAAAATCTTTATTTAAAGAGCCAAAAGTGAAGCTTCAGATGTGTGGACTCATTGCCGCCAAGTTTGTTTTGCGATTCTTGCGTTCAACAAGCAAAAAGTGCTGCGAATAGAGATGGATAAACATTTAGACAAACTAAATAAAGCATCCACGCCGTCTGTTTGGAGGCGAGTATTTATCTTGAGGTCCTTGAACGTGCAAGGCAAGGCGGCCGGTTTGTTTGCAGGGGATTTGTGGAGCTGGTGAAGAAGACTAATTATATTTTAACCTTTTTACATGTTTGTTTTGGTTCGACCGGCTGCTTGTGGGGGTTCAAGTTTTCACAAGCGAGACTTTCTGTCACATAAATCCTCCCTTTGTGGATCTTCACTGCTTCATACGTTCAGCGTTGATTCATCACTTTGAGGAATGAAAACTGCACGCTCTTTCTTTCTCTTGCCTCTCGGGCAACAAACAGAAAACACAGTCCAGTTCAGGCTTCCAAACACCGACTCGGTAAAACATCTCGAATCTGTTTGGACGCCGCATCGCTTTGCTTTTGCTGCGCATGTTTTGAAGACACATTATCTGACGCGTGTTTAGGTTCGACGGTGCTTTTGGTCGACAGCCAGAGAGCCATCAGGAGGAAACTGAACAGAAACCGTTGTGTGCGTCTTCGCCGCTTGTTGCCGTAGAGACCGGAGCGCTGATGGAATCCAGGAGAGTTTGGGAGAGCGGGGTGGGAGGCAGCTGGATCTGATCCCCTGCATGCCCCACACTACATCTTGACTCCCCCGGGGAGGGTGAACACTGTTGAGACTCCCCCTCCCACCCGTCTCCTGGTTAGCATCAGTGTGTTTTCTCATCATCTCTCTAATCAGGACTGATATTGAGGAATGTGAATCTGTGGCTTCCTGCCCTTCCCTTTTGCTTGAGTGAATACGACTCTTGGCACATGTTGGAGATTGGTGTTCTAACACATCCTGCAGGCAAGAAGGCGGTCTTGTGCATTCTTCCCATCCATCAGAATTACCTTTTCGTCTGAGTTAATGTTCCCCCGTGGGCTGAAAGGCCTGTGAAATCAGCTGGAAGAGCCTAGAGAGCGCAAACAATGGCCCAGGGTTGTTAGTTACATGCGCTTTGCAAAAGGTCTCAAGGTGGCCTTGTGTGGTGGTGATACTTGGGGATCTGTTTCCAGTGTCCGAGGGTGCTATTGAGTTTCTCCTCCGTGGTTAATCCCGCTGTTCAGGACCTTGGGAAACAACCGTGCCTCCTCTACCCTCCTGTGGCTTCCCTTCGCTGATTCCCAGGAAAAACAAGGCGTTTCAAAACAATCTCCAATTAAGATGGGTCTTACATACTGTACCATTCAGTCTCCACTCTCCTTCCCCTCTGTCTCAACTTTTCTACCCACCCTTTCTCCTTTTCCCGCCGCTCCCAGCTCTCTGCTTGTGTCCTCGGCCAACAGGCCTCAGGGTAGATTAGCGCTGTCTCCCAGGTCCCGGCCCTGGCACTTTGGGAGGGTCGGGCTGTGGTTGAACGGAGGCGTTGTTGGGAGAAGGTGGGGGTGTGTGTCCTTGGTAAACAGGGCTTTGTGGGATGTGACTGTCTGATCCCCGAGGGCCTCTCCTTTCATTTCTCCACTGGTCTGACCCCACTCCACGGGCCGTGGAAGTCAAAAGACTTTGGCGTCAGAAAACTCTGGGACCATCGTGGCCTCCTTGTCACCCTGTACCTCCTGGACTGCCAGTGCTGTGTCCGTCAGCGCTGCAGACCTCAAAACGTAGACTGAAGAGGTGCCGTGCTTGTCTTTTGCAGCCAAACTCAATGTAAAGGATTTATTGAGGAGATTTGCATGAATTTTCTTTATGAAGGTTGGTGAATCCAAAGGGCAAAACACATAAGCTGTGTAAGATGCACATGAAAAAAGTGTCCTTAATATTTTCACTGAAGACCCCCACATCGACAACAGCTGGCGAAGCTCTATGTTGTGGTATTTCCTGATATTTGCACTTGAACATCTAGGTTTCCAGCAGCAGCTCTTTATTTATGCTTTTATCAACAGTTCTTCTCTTGTTTAGTTGTAGCTCTGTTTCATATCAAAAGTTTAAAAAAAAATAGATGAGGAAAAAGCTATTTTTAGTAGAAAAATATCTATAGACATACAAAATCTCATCCATATGAGTAAAACTGTAAAATTGACATTGCTAAGGTTGTCAGACCGGTTGTACAAGTATGGTGGTACTCAGGATCCCTCTGGTGGTACTTGGAAGACATTTTGGCATAAACTACAACTTAAATAAGCTAATTATGATTATAAACTGAATCTAGGTGTAGAGCTACAAAGCATTCAATCAAGAAAAGTGAAGGTTTTAAGCAAATTAGGATATTGGTTTTGAGGACTTGTAGAGCTTTGTGATATCTGAGGTAGGACTTATAGATTGTTCGAGAATCACTTCAACTAATATTTTAAAGTGGATCTGTGTTGTCACAGCTCACTTCAGCTTGACACATTCAGACTCTAGCACCAAAACACTAATGCAGTCCTTGATGTCAGGTTGATGAAGTCAATTAATAAACTTGTTCTCTGTTTGCAAAAGTGATTTGACTTGCAGGAAGGTCTGAGCCAGTCATTCTGTATTGCAGATGGGGTGGCTGTGGCTGAGTGGCTAGAGCAGTTATCCTCCAATGCAAGAGTTGGGGGTTCAATTCCACCAGCAGTCACATGCCAAAGTGTCCCTCAAAACACTGAACCCCTCATTGCCTCTGATGTGTGTCCCATCGGTTTATGAACGTGATAAAGCTCTGATTATTCTCTGTATAGATATAGTAGAGTGCTGTAGGAATGGGTAAATCAGGGCACAGATTATGTTGTAAAGCGCTTTATCTCGATAAGATAGAAAGGCACTATATAAGTACAGTCCATTTACCATATCATTCATTGACTACACCCCTTAAATATGAGTCTCTGTCTTGCTTTTCACAGTAACCGTGTTCCATCTATTTTCATTTCGAATTTTGAGCTAATTTTTGAAATCTCGCAAAAATGTAAATACAAATTAATGCGGATCAGAAGTGTTTCCATCAACTGGCTTGATGCGCATCTACCAGGTCACGCACAGCGTCATTACGTCAGACGTCAGCGTCATTACCTCAGACGTAGGGCTGTGCGATATGACGATAGAAACGTGTCTATCGTGCTACTTTCCTTCTATCGTCTCTATCGTGATAAATAAGAATAAAAAAATAACTGTCGCAAAGAAGCTTCATATTGTGGTTTTGCGAGATGACGGCGCTGCTTTGTTTGACGCACGCGCGGGTTTGCGACACATGCTTTACGTTGTTAAACTCGAGAGCAACAGAGCCGCAGGCGCATGAAGCCGGTGTCTCAACAAGGAGAAAACAGCTGCACAGGCAGCCCAAGAAGAATAACTTTTACCAAAAAGAGGGGGAAGCTCACCTTGTTAGCTTCCATTATTTCGCTCCGCTGAAACTCGGAGACAAAATGGGTCCAGAGGACACGAACCCAGAGTCCAACCGAGTCCGAACTCGGGTCCAGTTAACCAATACAAAACAGACCAGAGACACAACAGAACCGCAATCAAACGCAACGTTTTCTCTTTTCTGTTTCTTGCTTTGTTTACTCAAACTTCAGAGCGGATTTCTTCTTCGTGAGTTTCATTAGCAGCTGTTGTTTTACCGCCACCTGCAGGAAAAATTTGGACCAAAGTAGAAAAGGAGTTGTTTGTTTGTTTGTTTGTTAGTTTATTCATTTTATAATATGAAATACAACAATTAACGTATTCATAATAGAAAAAATAATAAAATGAAAGGTAGCAGATGAAGAATAAATCTTATTAAATCTGCTCCTTATTCATCTAATAACAGTTCAAACAATATTTTCTATAATAACAAAATAAGTAAATAACTCAGTCAATTTTCAATTCACATATATCACACATTAAATTAGATTCATTTATATTTTTTTAGCAATTCATTTTTTACCAGTTTCTTAAATACAAGGAATGATTTGGCTTCCTTAACATTTGTCATTTGGCATTAAGTCATTCCATAATCGTACTCCTTGAATTAAGGTAGATCTTAGGTAGATCTAGTTTCTACTTTGGTCCAAATTTCCTTGTTCTTTTTGTTCACATTCTTATAATTGTAACTATCTGTAGTAAAATAATAAAATAAAAAAACTTTGGTCCAAATTTTTCCTGTACACACACACACACACACACACACATCGTGTTGTATATATCGTGATATATATCGTTATCGTGATATAAAAAAAGTCCATATCATGATATATGATTTTTTCCATATCGCCCAGCCCTACTCAGACGTCAGCGTTACGCATGTCTACAGTAAACAGGAAGTAGCGGTTGAAAACAGAACCCAACCACACATCTCGGCAAAATGGAGAGAATATTTCAGGTATGTGTTGCTATCGGGCAAGTTGTATTTATTCTGTCATGCCAACTAGTTTTAGCGATGTTACATGTTGTCCGGAGCGGAAACAGCTGATCAGTCACGTGACGTGAATGTTCGCTACGGCAGAACTGAGTCGGCAAATCTGTTTCCATCTGTCGTTTTGCGCATCAGCTCTCTTTCGAAACCCCCAAAAACCACCTCAAGCGAGCGTATCAACTTTTGAGCGAATTAGAGGAAGTTAACTCGAATTTTGCCGTTTCCATTAAGCTTTTCTGATGCGATGCTTCATATGCGCATCTAAAAACCTTGATGGAAACACGGCTAGTAAAGCAAAAATAACTCCTCTTTTTTGTTCTAATTCCATCGGTTCGTTTCAGGTTCTGCTGACTCTGTCCCTTCCCAATCCCTCCCACCTTTAATACCATTCCAGTCTTTAATCAGAGTTAGGCCCTACCAAATTCCTGTGTTTCCACTCATTAGTTGTCTGCGTGGCCCCGGGGGCTCCCGGAGTGGACCCATCTAGATCAATTCCAGAAGCCCATAATGGTCCCCTCTATGCAGAGGCCCTTCCAAAGTTTTTGGGTTGAGCTGAGTGTTGGCAGACGTGGACACCATTATCTGTATGCCTCTATCTGTGAGCCAAACATAAAGAGAGGAGAAAGGAGTCGGGGCTTGGCAGTGTTTACCTCCCATCGAATCATCTATCTTTGCCTCTCCCCCCGTTGAGTCCCATCACTCGGTTTTGAGTTATCTCCCATCTCTTTCGTTTTTTCTTTTTTCCTGTATACTCGTTGTTCTCTCTCTTTGTGGAACTAAGGAATTTGTGTGCTGCAGATCCTCTGTCAGGGAGATGTGGGGCAAGTGCAGACAGGTTTGGGGTAAACCACGTGAATTAGCTTCAGCGCACAGGTCACATTAGACCATCGTACCACAAAAAACTGGCTCTTCCGCTCATCTTCTTCCTCTTGATGTCTCTCTTTAGGCTTCATGATTTCAGGGAGGTCTGATACAGAATACTTGAAATCTTTTATTTTGTGAACGCTAACTCAGCGTTCACTAGCTATTGAAATATAAAAATATTTGTTTTGTATTCATTCTGCAGATATGTGCTTTGATCTTTGTTATTTGTATTTTTTATTTTACTATTTACAAAAAAATTGTCTCCATTGAAAAACGTTGAGATCACTAGGAGAAAAAAACACTGTCCTCTGAAATCTGCTTCAGCAGTTCAACCTTATTTTCTTTTTCTTATTCTTTTAGTTTTTAGCTTGCATTCTGCTACTTTCAGTTACTTTTGACTAGTGTGTTACTTTTAGCTTTTATGTATTTTTTTGCTACTTTTAGCCTTTAGCCAGTCTTTTTGTTCTTTTAGCTTCTAGATAGCTTTTTGCTGTTGTTAGTTGCTAGCCTTATGCTACTTTAGCTTTCATCTACCGTAAAAAACGGTGTATTATACGCTGTATTTTTGCTCATTTGAATGTCCTGCGTATTAAACACCGAAGAGTATTTTTTATGGATTTTCCCCCATATTTTTAGACCCATTTTTCGCTCTGATTCGCCGTTTTACATTTTGGGCAAAAATGGTGCAGTACCAGTTTCGGCAGCTATGGGCGCTCTGCGCAGCAGCAGAGGACTCAGAGAGTGAAGAGGAAGAGGGCCACTTCCAGACGTTTCTAGCTGCTCAGCGAGGTGTACTTGCATGTGTCCGAAAAGTGCCTCCTTTGGTCAGACTGACTCTGTCGCTGCTCGCCCTGGCTGTGGATGTAGCTGTTTTTGTTAGCAAGATACCGTAAACCACACCGCAGATTTTTAAATCCAGCTGATTTCACATTTGGTTGAGCTCAGGGGGACTGTCTGCTATTTTTTTCATTCATTCAACCTTTATTTATACAGGCTAGCCTAGGGCTGTGCAATATGACGATATATATCGTGGGGACGATAGAAACGTGTCTATCGTGCTACTTTCCTTCTATCGTCTCTATCGTGATAAATAAGAATAAAGTGGTTTTGCGAGATGACGGCGCTGCTTTATGTTTGACGCACGCGCGGGTTTGCGACACGTGCTTTACGTTGTTAAACTCGAGCAACAGAGACGCAGCCGGCATGAAGCCGGTGTCACCAGATATCTATGGGTGTCACAACATGGAGAAACAGCTGCGCAGGCAGCCCAAGAAGAAGAACTTTTACCAAAAAGAGGGGAAGCTCACCTTGTTAGCTTCCATTATTTAGCTCCGCTGAAACTCGGAGACAAAATGGGTCCAGAGGACACGAAGTCCAACCGAGTCCGAACTCGGGTCCAGTTAACCAATACAAAACAGACCAGAGACACAACAGAACCGGAATCAAACGCAACATTTTCTCTTTTCTGTTTCTTTGCCTTGTTTACTCCAGATTCCAGTCAGAGCGGATTTCTTCTTCGTGGGTTTTATTAGCAGCCGTTGTTTTACCGCCACCTGCAGGAAAAATTTGGACCAAATTAGGTCCAAAGTTGGACCAAAGTTTCTACTTTGGTCCAAATTTCCTTGTTCTTTTTGTTCACATTCTTATAATTGTAACTGTATCTGTAGTAAAATAAAATAAAAAATAAAATAAAAACTTTGGTCCAAATTTTTCCTGTACACACACACATCGTGTTGTATATATACAACACGATGTGTGTGTGTGTGCAGGAAAAATTTGGACCAAATTAGGTCCAAAGTTGGACCAAAGTTTCTACTTTGGTCCAAATTTCCTTGTTCTTTTTGTTCACATTCTTATAATTGTAACTGTATCTGTAGTAAAATAAAATAAAATAAAAACTTTGGTCCAAATTTTTCCTGTACACACACACATCGTGTTGTATATATACAACACGATGTGTGTGTGTGTGCAGGAAAAATTTGGACCAAAGTTTTTTTTATATCGTGATATATATCGTTATCGTGATATAAAAAAGTCCATATCGTGATATATGATTTTTTCCATATCGCCCAGCCCTAGGCTAGCCTCATTGAGTCACGGGGACTCATTTACAAGAGGGACCTGTCTCACTCACACCAAACAACCATCCACTCTCTCACTCACCTAGGGTCAATTTAGAGTCACCAATCAGCCTAACATGCATGTTTTTTGGTCTGTGGGAGGAAACCTATAAAGTCAGGTAATAAATATTTTTTTAAGCGTTTATTTACCGGTAGCTAAATTTAAAGAAACAAAGCGTCCGGTCCGACCCGGACCGCCTGCCTAAAATTCGGCAAACTTTTTTTTTTTTAATCCAGCTGATTTGAACATTTCGTTAAACTCAGGAGTACGTCTACTATAAAGTCAGCTAAGAAATATATTTTTTAAGCGTTTATTTAGCTAAATTTAAAGAAACAAAGCGTCCGGTCCGAACCAACCGCCTGCCTAAAATTCGGCAAACTTTTTTTTTTAAAATCCAGCTGATTTGAACATTTCGTTAAACTCAGGAGCACGTCTTCTATAAAGTCAGCTAAGAAATATATTTTTTCTCGCAAAGAAATAATTGTTTTTACCGTGTTTCCTTGTGAAGTTCTTCGTACTGGCTTGCTTCTGTCGCCGCCATCTTGATCAGGACAAAGCTGACGCGTCGCGTGGCGATGACGCGTATTAAACACCGAGGCGTATTGTGTACAATTTTTTCTTGTTTATTGTTAATAATTTGACAAAGTGTATTAAACACCGGAGCGTATTTTCCTCCGGTGTTTACGGTAATCAACTGACACATTAGATATTTTCTAGCATTTTGCTAGTTTTAACTTGTTGCTACCCTTTTCCTTCTTTTAAAGCTGCTATCTGCGATTTCTGTATGACTAAAACACTTAGAAAAATTTTCAACAAGGAAAAGCATTCTGCTCCCTCCCCCTCAGAGCCATATATGGCTCTGAGGGGGAGTCCGTGGTCTGTGAACTTGAGATCTGCAGCTCCGCCCCCAGCTGCAGTCTCTCGGAGACGCTGCGATATTCTGTGTTTATATGTTAATAAAACCTTCTAAAAAATAAAATAAAACCATTGAGCGCTAGTCCAGCACACCAGAAGACCAGGAAATCTTCAGAGCCTCTGGCAGCCACGTTGAACCCTACTTTTATTCACTCGTGACAATTTCACTTCCTCATTCATTGCAGTCGGCAGAGGAAGCGGTACAGAGCGGTGGATGAAGCGATTATTTGACTTTTGGAAAAAAAAAAAAGTCCTGATCAGGGATTAAGAAGGGGAATTTAATACATTTGTGTGACATACAAAACAGTCCTGCATCGCTTTCCAATCCTTTGAACGAGAACGTGCGCGGCGCTGGGGCTGGGACAGGTGGGGGCGTGGGTTGGGGCGTGAGAAGCTCTGTTGAGGACAACTGGAACGCAGCTCTTTATTGGCTGATTAAAAACTCTGTTTTTATTGGCTGGAAAATGGCGTGTCACCTTTTCTTTTTAGAAATGCTTATTTACCACCTGGAGAAGCAAGGGGACAATATATATATATATATATTATTTTTTTTTTTCAGAGATTACCTGGCTAACATCAGTCTGTCAGGAGGTAGTGACAGAGTGAAGAAATGTGTTTATGAAAAAAGCTACATACTGAAGCTTTAATCAGCATTTCATACTTTTACCTATCCTTATGCAACAATAGCTTACAGTTAGCTATTTTCTACTTTTAGTTTTGGTGAGCCCTTTGTTTCATTGCAATTTTAGCTTGTGGAAGAACTGTTAGCACTAACTTTCTGTTTGAAAACAACATCCCCTTGGTTCAATTAGCATTAAGCGCCAGTTTGAGGTGGAATACATCTGACTGGATGATGTTAGATGTGGACTAGAAGATGAAAAACCTTAGCAACTATGTTTGACATGATAACAAAACACATATTGTTGACGTAAACATGCAAAGAGGTGTCAAGAATGTTTTGATCCACATTATTACATTTACATAAACTGTAAAAAGAGTGGGTCCTAAAACTGAGCCTTGAGGTACACAATTACTGACTATTAAATAGCTAGACAAAAGACCATCATGTTGCACACATTGCCTTTGATCTGCCAGGTAGTTGGTAATTTTGCTTTTATTAATTTTTAGCTAGTGTTCTACTTCTTTGAGCTATAAGAATTCAGTTTCAGAGCCATTCGATGCTCAGTGTTCTCACAGTTTTGTCACAGAATACTGTATATATTATCTCAAAATTTTCTCATAGCCACTCTGGTAAAGGTTACCATTCTAGTCAGGATCAGCCACTCTGGTAGAGGTTACCACATCTTTCAGGATTATTTTCTGGTAGAGGTTGCCATTAGGCATTGGGCCGATCCGGTATCGGTATTGGCCTCTGATACCAGCGTAATTTATGTATCATATGTTTCCGATCCAACCGACCGATATTTCCGATCCATCATGCATGTCTGTGTCTGTTGAAACTTCTCATGTGATTTCCTGCCAGCTGCCCTGTACACTGGCTTCAAACTATGGAATGGATTTTCTGAACGGAGGCGTGTCTCATGAACCCAGAGTAATAAGACCCGCCTCACATTCAGGAAATCCATTTCATAGTTTGCAGCCAGCTACAACGTGCAGTAGCGCTGTAGCTAACAGGTAGACAACTTTTCATCGTAACATGTCCACTGTGTGGAAGTACAAAAAATATTTTACGCTAAACACCGCAAGACAGCAACGTGCAATGTCTGCAGAGCCATAGCGACACATTAAACCACGGTCAAGTTAGTTTTACGTTGGATATTCGAGCTCCGGGGCTTCAGCGGAGCATTCCTCTCGATTAATCCATAGAAGGCAGTAGGGCTGGGCGATATGGAAAAAAATTCATATCTCGATATTGTTGTGATATATCGCGATATACGATATATATCTCGATATAATTTTCTTTCCATAAAAGAATAACAAAAATATATTTCTGAGTCAAAGCTTTGTCCCAGTTGTCACACAGCAACATTTATTAACAAACAGCTGTAACTCTACAAAATAAATGTCTAAAAAATGAACTATTTTATACATTACTTTATTTTTTAGACATTTATTTACACCTATTAAATAATAGTCCTCTTCAGCTGAGGGCAGCTGTGTCATTGCCTCTGATGTGTGTCCATCAGTCAGTGTATGAATGTGATAAAAGTACTGATTATTCTTTGTACAGTTCTAGTAGATTGCTGTATGAATGGGTAAATGAGGACACAGATTGTGTTTTAAAGAGCTTTGAGTGTCTTGATAAGATAGAAAGGTGCTTTCACTTTAGTCAGTGTTTTGGTACAATATATTTGATATACTGTATCCTGTTTTATTGTGAAAGGGTCAGGGCGTTGTTTCCGGATTCACGAGGACATTCTCTAAGTTGCTCTACAAAGTGTCGCATTGAATCCTTGTGTAAAAAGACGACAGCCTCCACTCAGAAACGTGAACAGAGAGGCGGAGACATTATTAAATCAGCAGTTTATCATATAGCGCCAAAGACACGGTCAGTCTCAGCTGTGGAAGAAGGCGGCTAAAGCGTTAGCCATCTTGTTAGCCGCTAAGGACCGTGTCTTGGTGATGTGATGAGCTGCTGATTTATTAATGTCTCCACGTCCTTCTGCTCCTCTCATGAAAGCGCTGCAGTGCGCGCACGACTAAATGAGCTTGGACCCGTGGTTTGTTTAATGAAGCAGGAGGCTGTAAAAAAAAACTCGGTTCTGCCGTTTCACGCTCCACTCCGCTGTTTAAATGGTGAAAAAGATTCGTAGATCCGAGCCTTCGTCGGGATTATTTTCAGCATCGTCTACAAAAATATTTTTTCTGCCCTCATCTGACAATTTAAATCCAAACTAGCTCAGGAAAAACATTGTTTTTCCCCCTCAGCAGCTGCGTCGCGGCTCTTCATATCTGCCGTGTTTACTTCTTGTTGTGCTGAAAGTCTCCGCGGCTCCGCCCTCCTGCAGCCTGCAGGAAGGAGGGGCTGGGTCTGTGCTCAGTGAAGGAGAAGGAGGGGGGCGAGTGGGAGAAAACAGACAGACGGTGGATTCTCGATATAAACGATATAGTCTCGTCTTATATCTCTTTAGAAAAAATCTCGATATTTTAAAAATATCGATATATCGCCCAGCCCTAGAAGGCAGCCTGACACTGGCCAGCCACGTCCAATCTGACCCGCTCAGTCTGCCCGTCTCAGAGGAGGGGCAGGCTGAGAGCGGCTGACAGAAATCAGACCGCCTGCTTCGGATTGAACAAGAGTAGCGTCCCGCTGACGCACCGGAGCTCGAATGGTCACCGAGAAGTTGCTAAACTTCATCGTAACTAACGACCAACAGCTATCAGTTGTAGAAAATGAAGGATTTCACAGCTTGATACTTGCAGCCAAGTTTACCCTCCAGGAGATATTTATCAGTACAACAGTAGATAAACAAAAAGAAAATGACAAGAAAATTATATATAAAAAAAAAAGAAACAAAAACAGCTACATTATAAAGCGATGTAAAATACTAAAAACAAGAACACGTCTGTGTTGGTTTATACCATGAACTTAGCAGATGTTTAAAGCAATTTTTTTTTATTCATTCATGTAAAAGAAACGAAATTATCAAAAAGAAAAAGAAAACATTGAATGAAAAGAGTGTAGGAGAAGAAATAAATTATTCTATCTGCCCCTTAGTAAAAAAAAGGAAGAAAAAATTCAGACAGTCACTTAAACTAATCACTTTAATATCCACTTTAAATTAAAAAACGTTTTGTGTTAGAAGAATTTAATTCTAACTATCCAACATTAATAAAACTTACCTCAAGTTGCCTTTTTGGACATGCATGCATATATTTGTACAAAGTGTACTTGAGAGGACATTATTACAGCCTCATATAAAATCAGTAATGATGATGATATCGGAAAGGTATCGTATTGGCTCATATCCAGATTTGGGGATCGGGAATTGTATCGGAAGTTAAAAAATGTGGATTGGTGCATCTCTAGTTGCCATCCCAGTTGGAATCAGTGTCTGGTAGCGGTTACCATCCCAGTCAGGATCAGTCACTTTGTAGTGTTTACAATCATGGTCAGGATCAGTCACTAGCCGTGTTTCCATCAAGGTTTCTAGATGCGCATTTTGAAGCATTGCATCAGAAAAGCTGAATGGAAACGGCAAAATTCGAGTTAACTTTCTCTAATTCGCCCAAAAGTTGATACGCTCGCTTGAGGTGGTTTTTGGGGGTTTCGAAAGAGCTGATGCGCAAAACGACAGATGGAAACAGATTTGCCGACACATTTCTGCCGTAGCGAACTTTCACGTCATCTGACTGATCAGCTGTTTCCGCTTCGGACAACATGTAACATCGCTAAAACTAGTTGGCATGACAGAATAAATACAACTTGTACAAAGTGTAGAATAATTAAAGAAATGTCAATAATTGTTGACAATCTTAAGGCCGAGATACAGTGAAGCAAACTCCGTATACGCGCGTATATGCCCGTATACGCGCGTATACGGAGCCTCTGCTACAGCTCGGCTGATGTTCTCGCGTAGATTCTCGTGTTTTCGCTCCAAATTCTACGTCATTTCCTCCGTACCGTCACTTCCGATCGTCACTTCCGGTAGTTTTTCGCTCCAAACACTCGCGTTCTCCTTGTTGTAATATGAGCAGCTGAGCACGGAGTGCTTTTCCTGCAGCCCACAGCCCACCACAGCCCACCAGGGAATATATAAAACATCGCGCACCCAGGTAGGACCTGAATTCATTCATTTCATTCATCGAGTGAACGGAGGAAGAAGCGGTTACTTGACTTTAGGCAAAAAAACAAAAGAAAAGGCCCGATCAGCGATAAAAAAGAGGAATTTATTTCATTTGTGTAACATACAAAACAGTCCGGAGCCGGGGAAGTTTAGGTCAGACACCGCGCATCGCGTATGCGAATCGCGTATGCGTAGTAAAAAAATACCTTTGCGCGTACTTGCCCTGAGGGGCTACGCGGGGCTACGCTGCGTACGGGGCATACGTACGCTGCGTATTGGCGTATCGTGAGGACGCGCGAGTGTATCTCGCCCTTTATGGAAATAATAACAATAGAAATATTAAACGAAAATGCTAAAAACATATCCATAAGTTGTGTATATCGATCACCAGGATCAAATATAGAAATATTCACCGATAAAATCATACAACTACTGGAAAAGAGTTTAAATAAAAAAGTTTTCTTGTGCGGAGACTTTAATATTGACCTGGGAAATAAAACAGATTCAAATAACATCAGCACATTTCTAAATTCAATGTATAGTTTAAATCTTTATCCGTTAATATCAAAACCAACAAGAATTACAACTCATAGTGCTACGATAATTGACAACATTTTCACAAATATAACAAATGGGGATATGACAGGTGGTATCTTAACAACTGATTTAAGTGATCATTTACCAGTTTTCACTATCTACAGAAATGATCAAAATGTTACAAAAGAAGTTACAATTAAGAAAAAAATAATAAACACATCAAAAAAAGCTATGGATCAATTAAAAGATGATTTACAGAAGCAAAACTGGAAGGACGTGTATATTGATGATGTTAACAGATCATATGATGAATTTATGAACATTTTAGAAGCTCTGTATGAAAAGAATTGTGTGCAAAGAAATCGTAGAAAAAGAAATATTGTTGACCAACCTTGGATGACTAAAGGGTTGAGAAATGCTTGTAAAAAAAAAAATAACTTGTATTTATGTTTCTTAAAAACGAGAACACAACAAGCTGAAGAAAAATATAAAAAATATAAAAATAAATTGGTAATGATTATAAGAAGATGCAAGAAAGAATACTATAGTGATTTATTAAACAAGAGCAATGGTGACACTAAAACAACATGGCGAGTAATAAATGATGTTCTAAAAAGTCATAAAGCAAAAACAAACATTGCAAAATATTTTGTGAAAGATGACAAAGAAATACATGATGAGAATAATATCGTAAATGAATTTAATCAATATTTTGTAAATATTGGATCAAGCCTTGCAGCTAAAATACCAAAAGTAGATAATAAGGTGTGTAAGAATAAAAATAGCTAAATCGATTGCAGTACTGTACAAAGTCAGAGACCTATTGAATGATAAAGCTCTGTATTTGTTGTATAACACAATCATTGTTCCACACTTAATCTATTGTATTGATGTTTGGGGGAATGCGTGTAAAACAATCACAAAGCCTATTTTTGTATTACAGAAAAGAGCTGTAAGAATTATCACTAGAAAACATTACCGTCATCCATCAAGTACATTATTTTATCAACTGAAGTTATTGAAGTTCCATGATTTGGTAGACTATAATATTTTATCAGTTATGTATAGGGCTCAAAATAATGCATTACCTTTAAATATCCAAATGCATTTTGTTAAAAGACAAAGTTGTTATAATCTTAAGGGGACAGAGTTGTTTGTAAAACCACAATTCAGAACTAGTTTGAAGGGACGTTCTACCTCAATCCAGGGAATTAGATTATGGAATGGCTTGGAGAATGTAGTTAAAAATGCCAAGTCAATGTTTACATTTAAGAAAATGATCAAAACTGAATTGTTAAAAAAATATATGAAGTAGTTTAATTTGTATTGTATTAGAGTTAGAAAATTAGAAAGAGTAATTAATTTTGTTCTGTTACTGGAAGATTATTATTGTTTGAACTGATTGTTTGAAAAAAAAGGGGTAGATATGATAAAAAAAAATCTTTCTGCTACCTTTCTTTTTTATCTTGTATGTTATCGTTTATGGGATTGTTTTGTATTGTATTTTTTAAATGAATAAAATTTTATATATATAAAAATAAAAATGATGGCCTCCTTTACTCCTCTCTCAAACCACCGTTCCTCTCTATCAAGGATGTGAACATCTTCATCCCTGAGTGACCTCTGACCTGGAGATGAGTGTAGACTGCAGTCCTGACTTGATGATGTTGATCTTCTGTGTTTCATGTTGCTACTGATCTGTTTCATGTTGCTGCTGATCTGTTTCATGTTGCTGCTGATCTGTTTCATGTTGCTGTTGATCTGTTTCATGTTGCTGCTGATCTGTTTCATGTTGCTACTGATCTTGTTTCATGTTGCTGCTGATTTGTTTCATGTTGCTACTGATCTGTTTCATGTCGCTGCTGATCTGTTTCATGTTGCTACTGATCTGTTTCATAATAATAATAATAATAATAATAACTTTTATTTATAACGCACTTTACATCAAACAGATCTCAAAGTGCTACAATGAAAAATAAAATCAAGATAAAAATCAATCATAAATGCAACAAAGAAAAGGAACAACCAAGAGGATGGAGCCTCACAGGTGATTGCATCAAAAATTAAAAATTCACAAAATGCAGATAAAATACTCAAAAAATTGGGAGCAATAAAAAACAAAAGCACAATTAATTATTTAAAAAACTGGATAAAAAGAAAGGTTTTAAGACTTTTTTTAAAACATGTCACGGTCTGTGGGGCCCTCAGATATGAGGGCAGGGCGTTCCACAGCCGAGGGGCAGCGCAGGAGAAAGCCCGGTCTCCCATTGTGCGAGACCGAGACCTGGGAGTGAGAAGAAGATGGGTGTTGGAAGAGCGGAGAGTGCGGGAAGGACAGTGAGGAGTGAGAAGTTCTTTTAAATAGGATGGTGCATTACCGTACAGGCACTGGAAGGTGAGCAGATAAATTTTGTATGTGATCCGGGCAGAAACAGGAAGCCAGTGTAGTGAACGCAGTACAGGAGTGATGTGTTCATACTTACGCACTCTCATCAGGACCCTGGCAGCGCTGTTTTGGACATACTGTAGTTTTTGTATGTTCTTGCCAGGAATCCCGAAGAGAAGTGCATTGCAGTAATCCAGTCTGGAGGAGACAAAGGCATGGACGAGCTTTTCTGCATCAGTGAGGGACAGTGTAGACCGAAGCTTTGCAATATTTCGAAGATGAAAAAAAGAAGTTTTACAGATATGCTTTATATGGCTTTCAAAGGTGAGTTGTGGATCAAAAATAACACCAAGATTGGTGACTGTATTGGAAAGAGAGATGTTCTGGCCAGAAAAAGTGATACTGAGGATTTTTTGTTGTTGAATTTGATGTGATGTAACAATTTGAATTGTTTCATGTTGCTGCTGATCTGTTTCATGTTGCTGCTGATCTGTTTCATGTTGCTGCTGATCTGTTTCATGTTGCTGCTGATCTGTTTCATGTTGCTGCTGATCTGTTTCATGTTGCTGCTGATCTGTTTCATGTTGCTGCTGATCTGTTTCATGTTGCTGCTGATCTGTTTCATGTTGCTGCTGATCTGTTTCATGTTGCTGCTGATCTGTTTCATGTTGCTGCTGATCTGTTTCATGTTGCTGCTGATCTGTTTCATGTTGCTGCTGATCTGTTTCATGTTGCTGCTGATCTGTTTCATGTTGCTGCTGATCTGTTTCATGTTGCTGCTGATCTGTTTCATGTTGCTGCTGATCTGTTTCATGTTGCTGCTGATCTGTTTCATGTTGCTGCTGATCTGTTTCATGTTGCTGCTGATCTGTTTCATGTTGCTGCTGATCTGTTTCATGTTGCTGCTGATCTGTTTCATGTTGCTGCTGATCTGTTTCATGTTGCTGCTGATCTGTTTCATGTTGCTGCTGATCTGTTTCATGTTGCTGCTGATCTGTTTCATGTTGCTGCTGATCTGTTTCATGTTGCTGCTGATCTGTTTCATGTTGCTGCTGATCTGTTTCATGTTGCTGCTGATCTGTTTCATGTTGCTGCTGATCTGTTTCATGTTGCTGCTGATCTGTTTCATGTTGCTGCTGATCTGTTTCATGTTGCTGCTGATCTGTTTCATGTTGCTGCTGATCTGTTTCATGTTGCTGCTGATCTGTTTCATGTTGCTGCTGATCTGTTTCATGTTGCTGCTGATCTGTTTCATGTTGCTGCTGATCTGTTTCATGTTGCTGCTGATCTGTTTCATGTTGCTGCTGATCTGTTTCATGTTGCTGCTGATCTGTTTCATGTTGCTGCTGATCTGTTTCATGTTGCTGCTGATCTGTTTCATGTTGCTGCTGATCTGTTTCATGTTGCTGCTGATCTGTTTCATGTTGCTGCTGATCTGTTTCATGTTGCTGCTGATCTGTTTCATGTTGCTGCTGATCTGTTTCATGTTGCTGCTGATCTGTTTCATGTTGCTGCTGATCTGTTTCATGTTGCTGCTGATCTGTTTCATGTTGCTGCTGATCTGTTTCATGTTGCTGCTGATCTGTTTCATGTTGCTGCTGATCTGTTTCATGTTGCTGCTGATCTGTTTCATGTTGCTGCTGATCTGTTTCATGTTGCTGCTGATCTGTTTCATGTTGCTGCTGATCTGTTTCATGTTGCTGCTGATCTGTTTCATGTTGCTGCTGATCTGTTTCATGTTGCTGCTGATCTGTTTCATGTTGCTGCTGATCTGTTTCATGTTGCTGCTGATCTGTTTCATGTTGCTGCTGATCTGTTTCATGTTGCTGCTGATCTGTTTCATGTTGCTGCTGATCTGTTTCATGTTGCTGCTGATCTGTTTCATGTTGCTGCTGATCTGTTTCATGTTGCTGCTGATCTGTTTCATGTTGCTGCTGATCTGTTTCATGTTGCTGCTGATCTGTTTCATGTTGCTGCTGATCTGTTTCATGTTGCTGCTGATCTGTTTCATGTTGCTGCTGATCTGTTTCATGTTGCTGCTGATCTGTTTCATGTTGCTGCTGATCTGTTTCATGTTGCTGCTGATCTGTTTCATGTTGCTGCTGATCTGTTTCATGTTGCTGCTGATCTGTTTCATGTTGCTGCTGATCTGTTTCATGTTGCTGCTGATCTGTTTCATGTTGCTGCTGATCTGTTTCATGTTGCTGCTGATCTGTTTCATGTTGCTGCTGATCTGTTTCATGTTGCTGCTGATCTGTTTCATGTTGCTGCTGATCTGTTTCATGTTGCTGCTGATCTGTTTCATGTTGCTGCTGATCTGTTTCATGTTGCTGCTGATCTGTTTCATGTTGCTGCTGATCTGTTTCATGTTGCTGCTGATCTGTTTCATGTTGCTGCTGATCTGTTTCATGTTGCTGCTGATCTGTTTCATGTTGCTGCTGATCTGTTTCATGTTGCTGCTGATCTGTTTCATGTTGCTGCTGATCTGTTTCATGTTGCTGCTGATCTGTTTCATGTTGCTGCTGATCTGTTTCATGTTGCTGCTGATCTGTTTCATGTTGCTGCTGATCTGTTTCATGTTGCTGCTGATCTGTTTCATGTTGCTGCTGATCTGTTTCATGTTGCTGCTGATCTGTTTCATGTTGCTGCTGATCTGTTTCATGTTGCTGCTGATCTGTTTCATGTTGCTGCTGATCTGTTTCATGTTGCTGCTGATCTGTTTCATGTTGCTGCTGATCTGTTTCATGTTGCTGCTGATCTGTTTCATGTTGCTGCTGATCTGTTTCATGTTGCTGCTGATCTGTTTCATGTTGCTGCTGATCTGTTTCATGTTGCTGCTGATCTGTTTCATGTTGCTGCTGATCTGTTTCATGTTGCTGCTGATCTGTTTCATGTTGCTGCTGATCTGTTTCATGTTGCTGCTGATCTGTTTCATGTTGCTGCTGATCTGTTTCATGTTGCTGCTGATCTGTTTCATGTTGCTGCTGATCTGTTTCATGTTGCTGCTGATCTGTTTCATGTTGCTGCTGATCTGTTTCATGTTGCTGCTGATCTGTTTCATGTTGCTGCTGATCTGTTTCATGTTGCTGCTGATCTGTTTCATGTTGCTGCTGATCTGTTTCATGTTGCTGCTGATCTGTTTCATGTTGCTGCTGATCTGTTTCATGTTGCTGCTGATCTGTTTCATGTTGCTGCTGATCTGTTTCATGTTGCTGCTGATCTGTTTCATGTTGCTGCTGATCTGTTTCATGTTGCTGCTGATCTGTTTCATGTTGCTGCTGATCTGTTTCATGTTGCTGCTGATCTGTTTCATGTTGCTGCTGATCTGTTTCATGTTGCTGCTGATCTGTTTCATGTTGCTGCTGATCTGTTTCATGTTGCTGCTGATCTGTTTCATGTTGCTGCTGATCTGTTTCATGTTGCTGCTGATCTGTTTCATGTTGCTGCTGATCTGTTTCATGTTGCTGCTGATCTGTTTCATGTTGCTGCTGATCTGTTTCATGTTGCTGCTGATCTGTTTCATGTTGCTGCTGATCTGTTTCATGTTGCTGCTGATCTGTTTCATGTTGCTGCTGATCTGTTTCATGTTGCTGCTGATCTGTTTCATGTTGCTGCTGATCTGTTTCATGTTGCTGCTGATCTGTTTCATGTTGCTGCTGATCTGTTTCATGTTGCTGCTGATCTGTTTCATGTTGCTGCTGATCTGTTTCATGTTGCTGCTGATCTGTTTCATGTTGCTGCTGATCTGTTTCATGTTGCTGCTGATCTGTTTCATGTTGCTGCTGATCTGTTTCATGTTGCTGCTGATCTGTTTCATGTTGCTGTGTTCATTCGTGTCATCTGCTCATACAGACTCATGTTCGTGCTGCTGTTTGGAGTAATGTTTTCTATGATATTAGTGCTTAGTGTATTTTTAGTTGATGTTTTTCTTAGTTCATATCTTAGATCTTATTATTACTGATTTTATTTTACATTTTAATGTTGGATGTAACTGGGACCCTGTTACATAATTTCATTCCATCACATGTACCACATGTGTGTGAATGACAGTGAAGAATCTCTGACTCTGACTAGGGCACTGATCCACAGTACAATTAGCTTTTAGCTGATCTTTGAATACTTGTAGCTATTAGCTAGCCTTTCTAGCCTTTCGATACTTTTAGCTTTAGTTGAAAACAGAGGATCTAAAGATGACTTCAAAAGCATAGCTTCTGTTCATTCAAAATAAAAGTCTTCAGACACGAGAAACTGTAGCAGAGCTCTTTGATCCAACTGTCCCTGAATGCACCAGAGTGGATTCTGTCCATGTGAGAGCAGAACCAGAGGTCCGGTTCTGTAAACTGTGGAGGTTCTACCGGAAGTCTCGTGTTGTTAACAGAGTTCACGTTTGGCTCAGCATTAAACGTGACGCTTGAACATAGTTTGGTTTCATGTTGATTCACTTCATTCTCCCAGAGAGATGTTTGATGGAGCACACACCTTTTATTAATCTAAGCTGCACAGGTGCAGTAAATTAAAAAGTCACATGATGCATCTTTAGGCCAATAAAAACAAGCCAATAAAAGAAAAACAAATCTGAACAAAATGAGAGCATCATAAATACATTCATAATGTCAACACCCCCACTTGCTCACATTTTGGGTAACTCCCTCAGGCTCTTAATGTTTCAAACCTAAATACATTCTTCATACACCAAACATAAACATTTCATACTTTTTCAAATTCATCTTGGTTGCTGGTTTGGTTAGTACGTCTGCAACCATATCGTTAGTTGGACAGTACTCCAGAAAAACTTTTCCTTCATTTACAGCAGATCTGATGAAATGATATTTAATATCAACATGCTTACACCTTTGCCTGTGTACAGGATTTTTGGCTAAGGCTATAGTACCCTGATTGTCCTCATCGATCTTAGCTAAATAATCCAGAGCATCCATGTTGAATAACAGCTGTCTTAAGTATAAGCATTCTTGTACAGTAGCAGCTAGTGCCATGTACTCCGCCTCACACGTAGATAGTTCGACTGTCTTTTGGTTTTCCATGAGACTAATGGACCCTCCTCATTTAGACTCATGCAGTAACCTGTAGTACTCCGTCGATCTGACACATCAGCTGCCCAATCGGCATCACTGTATGCATAAATCAGGTTCTCAATGTCACCCTTTTTAAAACACAGTTCTTTATCTTGTGTGGCTTTTAGAAACCTGAAAACATGTTTTACAGTACTCCACTGTTCTGTTGTAGGATTTGAAAAGTATTGAGTCAGTTTACTAACTACAAAGCTTAAATCTGGCCTTGTACAAGTTGACAAATAGATTAGGCTTCCTACTGCCTCCCTGTATTTTCTGACATCGCTCATTACTTCAGCATCATCAGTATAGTTAAGTTTCTGCTCACATGGTGTAGTTCTTGGTTTACAGTTTTGCATGTCAAACCTTTCTTGTATTTTTCCCACATACTTTGACTGTGACATTGTAATACAGTCCGCATCTTGCTTAAAGTCAATACCAAGAAAATGTGAGCCAGTGGGGGTGTTGACATTATGAATGTTTTTGTGATGCTCTCATTTTGTACTAACGTTCTTCCCCTCCTTGAAGATCATAGTTGCTCCACTGGAGGTCGCAGCTTTCACTGAGAAGATGTCTTGTGCAGGGACAAGCAGAGGGGGGGGCTATGGGGGCTTGAGCACCTGCCCCTTTTTCTCCTTGCCCCCAAGTGCCCTTTTGGTAAAAAAAAAAAAAAAATTTTTTTTTTTTTTTAAATTTCCTATTCTAAGCCCTCCTCTGACACATAATAACATGTACTAAAATTATTTATTTTATTTTATTATTATTATTTTTGTATTTTGCCAGAAAAACAACATAATAAGCCCTCCGGTCACGTACCAACACTACATTCCCCACAATGCAACAGTAGTAGTAGGGGTGGGGCCAATCCAATCCGGAGTCGTGTCTCATGAACCCAGAGTAATAATGCTGCGCATAGACATCAAGACCTGCCTCACATTCAGGAAGGAAAGGATTTTGCAGCTTGATACTTGCAGCCAACAATCATAAAAAAGCTAAATCACAAAAAAACTGTGTTAAAAAACATAAACAGCTACATTATAAAACAATGTAAAATACAGTACTAAAATCGAGAACATGTCTGTGTTGATTTATGCCAAGAACTTAGCATATGTAAAGCTATTTAATATTTTATTTAATCCATTTATTCATTCATTTAAAATAAGTACTAAGACAGAGTACATGTGTGTGAATGAGAGGGAGGCCAGTGGAACAGTGAGGCTACAAGGAGCAGAGGTCACAAAGGTGCAGGACTTCAAGGACTTGGGGTCCACTGTCCAGGAAAATGGGGAATGTGGTAAAGAGGTGAAGAAGAGAGTGCAGGCAGGATGGAGTGGATGGAGAAAAGTTTCAGGAGTGATTTGTGACAAAAAGGTGTCAGCAAAGGTCAAAGGAAAAGTTTACAAGACAGCTATATTGTATGGTCTGGAGAAGGTGTCATTTACATAAAGACAGGAGAAAGAACTGGAAGTGGCAGAAATGAAGATGCTGAGGTTCTCCTTAGGAGTGACAAGGATGGATAAGATCAGGAATGAGATAATCAGAGGTACAGCACATGTTGAACAACTGGGAGATAAAGTTAGGGAGGACACACTGAGATGGTTTGGACATGTCCAGAGGAGGGACAGTGGGTATATTGGTAGAAGGATGTTAGAAATGCAGCTGCCAGGAAAAAGACAAAGAGGAGATATATGGATGCAGTTAGAGAGGACATAAAGGTAGTTGGAGTGAGGACAGAGGATGTAGAGGACAGAGTGAGGTGGAGGAGGATGACTCACTGTGGCGACCCCTCAAAAGGGAAAAGCAGAAAGAAGAAGAAGAAGATTCATTCATTTAAAAGAGATAAAATAAAACAAATTAATCAAAAAGAAAACATTGAATGAAAAGAGTGCAGAAAGAAGAAAAAATATTCTTATATCACCCCCTTATAATAAACATTGAACCAGTCCGTCCCTTGGCTTGTAGCAAATTTGTTTTTTTGGCCCTCCATGTATTTGACTTTGACATCCCTGGCTTATGCAATAGGGAGCACATTGCCCGTCCAAAACCTATCATCTCTCCATAATGGATATATGTCCGATCTTCTAACTTCCTTTGCTGCATAATGTACATTGCATTTATTCTAGCGTTAGGTAAATGTATCTTGAAGGAGAATAGCACTTAAATAAAAGTCCAACAAGAATATTCATTTAGAATTAAAAATAACTCACCCTGAACTACCATAATAGATATAATGTATGTAATAACCAATCAAGTTGCTCCTGTCCAATAAAAGCGTACAAATGAAGGAGAAAAAACTCAATCCAGACTTTAAGTAAGTTTAGGGTCTGGTTCGCAGAGTATGGAGTTAAATTTGTTTCACAATTATTCAATGAAAAAAAAACTAACCTCAGTTAAGTAAAATAAAATTGTAATCAAAACTTTTGGAATTGTAACAATTTCTTCTTTTTTTTTAAATAAAAACTTATTTAAAAAAAAATTAAATAACTATTTTTTCTCGTGAACTTAAAAAGTTATTTGCAAAACATAAACTTTTATTTGCACACATCAGAAATCTTTTTTTTGTGCTATTTTAGGCTCTGCCCACGACGTCATGTGAGAATCGCAAGCAAAACTTTGAATGACAAACAAAAACTTAGAATAGCAAGCAAAGATTTCTGACATGCGCAAATAATTATTTCACTTCATGACACAAAAATTTGTGATTTTAATTTAAAAAAGTTTTTTTAGCAAAACTTTTATTTGTTAAAAAAAAATTACAATTCAAAATGTCTTGATCACAATTTT
The DNA here is from genome assembly GCA_038048925.1 of Garcialebias charrua. NCBI lineage: Eukaryota > Metazoa > Chordata > Actinopteri > Cyprinodontiformes > Rivulidae > Garcialebias > Garcialebias charrua. The sequence goes on along the minus strand of JBBPBX010015587.1, from coordinate 13,620 downwards.
ATTTTATGTAATTGAGGTTAGTTTTTTTTTTTTTTTATAGAATAATTGTGAAACAAATTGAACTCCATAGAAGAGGTCCCTTGTTTTTCAATTTTGTAATTTATCGTTGTTTATTAAACTCTGAAAGCTATGGGACTTTGTTAATATTCTGTCCTAAAATGTGGTTAGATGTGCCCCTTTTTTTTCCTGAGCACCTGCCCCTTTAGTGGGCTCTGCACGTCCCTGGTCTTGTGGGTATGAAGGGATGTACAGTGCATTCCTCAGCACTGTTTTAAGACTTTGTCCTCTGCTGTTGATCATATACACTTCTGCGTCTCCTCGCTGCTTAGCAACCCCACGGCGCCTTGATCCATCCGCCAATTCCACGCAGTGCGTCTCGGCCTGGAAACTCTCATCAAACCTTCTGAACTTCCTGAAGTCGGTGATGATGTGTGACGTCGCACCTGCGTCCACCATCAGACCTCTCCTCTTGATGTCATCCATTCGCGTGTCTGCGTCGCTCACCCGGAAAGCATATTCTCTGTCGCCATCCGTCTCTTCGGCCACTTTGCGTGCGTTGTCCCGGTGCTTTCTCCGCCTGCAGGTTTCATTGCTGTGCGTGTTGTTCCTACAGTGACTGCACCACTGCTTCCGCTGGCAGGTTCTGCTTGTGTGGCCTCTCATCCCACATTTAAAACACACGATCTCAGAACTTCCAGCCTCAGGATCATTTGTGCTTCTAGGTGTGAATTTTCTGCCAGAATGCACTTTAGCTTTCATCACGTTGTCCTCAGAAACACTTGCACGCATGTTTTCAATGTCTTCAAAACTTGTGAGTTTTGTTCTAAACTCTGGGAAGGTTATTTTATCACCATCTTCACTTGAGTTATATAAATACAGTAGCAAATGGTTTAAATGTCTCTGGGAGACCCTTCAGGGCCATGGCTATCAGAAGTCCATCACTTAAAGCGGTGATTGCAGTCTCAGCTCTGATGATGTACTCTGTTACCGACTCACTGGGTGATGTCTGCAGTGAAGTCAGCTCAGTATACAGGTTGATCACTCTGGGTTTCCCTTTTCCGGCGTAATGTTCACGCAGGATTCCCAGCGCCGCACGCCCATCATCTGCTGCATCATGCATGATAAGTGACAAACTCTTGTCATCCAAAAACTGAATGAGCTCTTCATACGCTTCAGCATTTTTCTTTGCATCATCTTCTTCTTCTCCATCAGTAGGGCTTGTCAAGATTGTATCTTTAAGCCCTTGTAATATAACATGTCCCAGAAACTTTGTTTCCCATAATTTGTAGTTTTTCTCATCTCCATCAAAAAGAAGTCTTGACCAGCGGCTGGCTGCCATTTCCTTTTCTCTTCTGTTCATTTTTCCAAACTGTTCAAACACTCTGGGCCCATAACCTGTTGACAGAGTTCACTTTGCTCTCAGCATTAAACGTGACGCTTGAACAGATTTGGTTTCATGTTGCTCCACTTCATTCACATGATGCATCTTCAGGCCAATAAAAAAAAGCCTATAAAAGAAAAACAAATCCAAACAAAATGAGAGCATCATAAAAACATTCATGTCAACAATGTCAATGTAATCTGAGATCTGTCACGTGACCTCAGATTGCTCAGGGGAACCCCTCCACCCTTTTGTGCCTCCTCCTCCTCCTGCTCCTCCTCCTCCTGCTCCTCCTCCTCCTGCTCCTCCTCCTGCTGCTCCTCCTCCTCCTCCTCCTCCTCCTCCTCCTCCTCCTGCTCCTCCTCCTGCTGCTCCTCCCTGCTCGGAGCAGCAGAGGTTCCCGCGCGCACAGACTCACCTGAGCTCAGGTGAACTTCTTCTCCGAGGCGCACAGAGAAGAACCCTGTTCGCCTGTTGTAAGTGGACTCTCCTGGTTCTGGTTCGGACTCTCCTGGTTCTGGTTCGGACTCGAGCTGGTTCCGGTTCGGACTCGAGCTGGTTCCGGTTCGGACTCGAGCTGGTTCTGGTTCGGACTCTCCTGGTTCTGGTTCGGACTC
>JBBPBX010015587.1:0-11477 GCA_038048925.1 Garcialebias charrua | reverse complement strand
GACTCGAGCTGGTTCTGGTTCGGACTCGAGCTGGTTCTGGTTCGGACTCGAGCTGGTTCTGGTTCGGACTCGAGCTGGTTCTGGTTCGGACTCGAGCTGGGCTCAGCCTGAAGGAGTTCAAAGTTTTGATTGACAGAAACGTTCACCGTTTTTACTTTGAAGGGGTGAACTTTTATTATGTGACACGTTTTAATTTCATTTGAATTACTTTGACTTTATTTTGACATGGAAGATATTTAAAAAATGAAAAGTCTTATTTGTCTCCCATGATTGATTGATTGATTGATTGATTGATTCTTGGGTCTTTCCTGCAGGTGAAACTGAGATGAGATGAAAGCAGATGTTAGTTTCCTTCCAGCTGTGCAGCCGTGGAGCAGAACTCGAGGGTCGATGCCGTCCCCGGGCCCCCGGCCCCTCCAGGCCCAGCTGGACTTCTTCCACAAGCTGGGTTACTCCACGGCCCAGGTCCAGGCCGTCCAGCAGAAGTTCGGCGCCGACACGGACAAAGTTCTGGGTGAGCTGGTCCGGATCGGGGCAGGGCGGGATGCCGAGTCGGGCCCAGTGACCACCGTGTCGGTGCCGGTGCCCAGAGGGGGCCCTCAGGCCGGGGGCCCTCAGGCCAGGGGCCCCGAGCTGCTGCTGCCCGTCAGCGACCCGTCTGTGCAGAACCAGGAGGATGGAGGTGGACCTGTTCTGAGGGCCGTGGTGATCGACGGCAGCAACGTGGCCATGAGGTGAGGTTCAGAACTTTAGATCAGAACTCACTTTGGATCAGAACTCACTTTGGATCAGAACTCACTTTGGATCAGAACTCACTTTGGATCAGAACTCACTTTGGATCAGAACTCCAATAAAACCTGTTTTAGAAACTTGTTTCAAGTTGAAGAGTTTCATGAATCAGCTGTTTCATAGTCAACAGATCAAATGAAACCCCTTGAACGATTTGAGCCTCACACAGAACTGAGTTCTGACTCGACCCGGTTCTGTGTCTGCTGCAGGTGAGGCGCAGGTGACTCACCTGAGCGTTTTCAAGCCGAGCTGGAGACGTTTCAGGTGGTTCAGCTGAAGCTTTCACTCCAACCTGCTGAGGATCCACTTTGTGTTGAATCCAGCTGGAGACACGAGGAGCAGATCAACGACTGCGCTCGTCACTCAAAACATCAAAATCTTTATTTAAAACAAAACATCTGACAAATCTTTGAAAACCTCTGAGCGAACACGAGCAGCTGCGGTGTTCCAGCAGCACGGCTCATGATGGCCGTTTCTCTTTTCTTGCCCTCGGCGAAGCAGAGCTGTCATTTCTATCCAGGCCTGAAGCCATATTTGGGCCAGGCCATAACAATGTGCTGGATGGGCAGCCGGGTCGGTGTTGGGCTTTTGATTGCGTCAGCTGACGATCCAATTATATGGCAACATGGCTTGCCATACAACACCAGCCATGCGGCCATTTGACCGCCTGCTGACCAGCCTTGAAAGAGTTAAAAGAACAGGTTCAGTTAATCTTCAGATGGGACTACCGGCACTGCCAGGCAGCGATCCATCGCCCACATGGACGTTCAGCCGCTGCACTCGGTGGACGCGCGCGGCCGATGACCCAAACAGGTGAGCTCACAAAGCAGACATGTCAGAGCAGGGTCCGTGTCTGAATAATGCAGAGTGCAGCAGAAACAGGGTGTAATGCTCTTTGACGGCCATGAAAGGACAAACAGCCCCTCAGCTCCGATCTTCTGCACCTTTTATTCAGCCGCGCGCATCCACCGTTAGTAACTATATAAACAGTCAAAGCTTATTTAAAANNGGGGTCAGGTTTGGACATGTAATTACTGTTAATTCGTCTGTTCGGGTTCTGAAATGATAGCTACGGGCTGGAGTCGGGTCAGGTTGGATTTTTTGGGCCCGAATGCAACTTTACTTCTCCCTCCTGCTCCGTCCCTGCTCTGCTCTTTGTCCTGTGAAACCTTTGTCAGAGCCTTTTTGTTGCATATCCTCTGAATCGTAAACTATGGATCTGGTCAGCTGGTCTCTCAAATAAATCGATCAGATTTTCTCAAGAGAAGACGGGGCGAAGGAGAGCCCTCCTGCCCCGATGGGACACTGGCAGCTGGATACACGATGGATTCCTGGGGACAGTGGAAGATTGTGTGTCTGTCCGTACTGTCGGTTGAGGACGTTGAAGATGTTTACATAATTGGATTTATGATAACAGGATTTCTGCTTTTTGGAGTTGGTGGTTATTTAGGTTATCGACAAATTTGAAAAAATGTCAGCAGCTGTTCTGGCCATTGCAAGGCTGCCTGGCATGTGTGAAGGAATGTGCTGTGCTGTCAACACTTTGGACTTCTCGCAGAGAACCGCAGGGTACTTGCAGCTCCTGAATCTTGTTGGCAGGAAGAAATAGATCTTGGAGAAGTTGGAAGCTCGACTCGGTGTATGCAGTCACAATTTGGCTGTTTGGAGTCCGAATGCAACCCATGAGATGTACTAGCAACTGTAAAAGGCAGATGGAAATGAACAGAGCTTAGCCTGACACAAAACAAATGTAATCTGAATCTGGCTCCCCCTGCACAGGCCTTGGAAGGTTCTCTATCCCCCCCATCCCCTACACGCTCCACTCCCCAAGAACATGAACCTGTGTCAGAGCTCTGCTGAGCCACCTCATAAACGTTGCACCACCTCTTATCAGGACTATGGCAGTGTGTGTGTGCGTGTGTGTGTGTGTGTGTGTGTGTGTGTGGGGGGGGGGGGGGGCGTCTGGACAGTGCTCATGTACCACTTCCCCTTCAATTCACACATTCGCTGGCCTCCCTCATTGCCCCACCCAGGGTTCAGCATCCTAGGAGAAGTGAAGGCACCAGTGGCTGCGGCATCTAGTGGGATCCCTCTCCCCCACCCACTCCACACGCATACGGTATGTCTTTATGTCTGTGTGTCGCTCTATGAGACACCAGATCTCACGTCTTTGAGACTGAGACGCCAGATCTCACGTCTTTCAGACTGAGACGCCAGATCTCACGTCTTTCAGACTGAGACGCCAGATCTCACGTCTTTCAGACTGTGAGACGCCAGATCTCACGTCTTTCAGACTGAGACGCCAGATCTCACGTCTTTCAGACTGAGACGCCAGATCTCACGTCTTTCAGACTGAGACGCCAGATCTCACGTCTTTCAGACTGAGACGCCAGATCTCACGTCTTTCAGACTGAGACGCCAGATCTCACGTCTTTCAGACTGAGACGCCAGATCTCACGTCTTTCAGACTGAGACGCCAGATCTCACGTCTTTCAGACTGAGACGCCAGATCTCACGTCTTTCAGACTGAGACGCCAGATCTCACGTCTTTGAGACTGAGACGCCAGATCTCACGTCTTTCAGACTGAGACGCCAGATCTCACGTCTTACTGAGACGCCAGATCTCACGTCTTTGAGACGCCAGATCTCACGTCTTTGAGACGCCAGATCTCACGTCTTTGAGACGCCAGATCTCACGTCTTTGAGACGCCAGATCTCACGTCTTTGAGACGCCAGATCTCACGTCTTTGAGACGCCAGATCTCACGTCTTTGAGACGCCAGATCTCACGTCTTTGAGACGCCAGATCTCACGTCTTTGAGACGCCAGATCTCACGTCTTTGAGACGCCAGATCTCACGTCTTTGAGACGCCAGATCTCACGTCTTTGAGACGCCAGATCTCACGTCTTTGAGACGCCAGATCTCACGTCTTTGAGACTGAGACGCCAGATCTCACGTCTTTGAGACTGAGACGCCAGATCTCACGTCTTTGAGACGCCAGATCTCACGTCTTTGAGACGCCAGATCTCACGTCTTTGAGACTGAGACGCCAGATCTCACGTCTTTGAGACTGAGACGCCAGATCTCACGTCTTTGAGACTGAGACGCCAGATCTCACGTCTTTTTTTTTTTTTTTTTTTTAATAGAGAAAGAAAGAAAAGAGAAAGTGAGACAACAAAACAAAACAAAACAACAAAACAACAATTGTCCACAGAAAGAGCACAAGGCAAACACACCAAACCTCCGTCCACAATCCTGCAAAGCACATGACAGAACACAACAACGAAACATACAAGCATAAAGACTGATAATATTCATGACCTTGCAAATATTTCTATAAATACACATACCCATACCTACAAATATATATACAATATACATACATATATATTTATATTCATTTATATACCCATCTACATACATCTACTATACATCCCTGCATCCATTTGTGTGTGGTTGTGAGCATGCATAAGTGAATGAGGTTCCTCCAATAGAACATTTAGTAGCGACTGTGAAGCATCAGAGACCCGTCCCCCCAAAGCCCGAGACAGACGAAGGGGCGATCAAAGCCCAAGACCCCAGGAAGGACCCCGAGCCCAGAGTCCCCAGGACCACCCGAACAGGACGAGCCACTCGTCCACTCCCCAGATCCGACCAAGTGGAAGAACCGGACGAACCCCACCAGGGACCACACACAATGACCCCCCGGGGTCAACAGCGACAATACACAGGCCCCCGCCGGAGCCCGCTGCACCGACGTAGCCCCAGGGCCGGTCACCGAGGCTCGGGCACCGGGGACGCCCATCCCTCAGGTCCAGACCTGACAGGACCAGAGGACCCGAGCCCCACCAGGCAGCCACCAGGCCGAGCTGACAAACGCCCAAGCGCCCAGCCCCAGATAGTGAGGGCCCCAAGCACGCCCGTAGGCAGAGGAACACCCACCAGGGGGCCACGTGGCAGGAGCGCGACACTGGGTAGCCTCAGAAGTATCAGAGAGGGGGCAGTCCAAGTCCCAGCCTGACACTTAAACATTCATACACAGACACACTCATTCAGACCCACCCTCATCCTCACCCTCAGTCACAGAAAGACAAACAATAACGACACGCTCCATTCATAATCCCGATGCACACTCTATACCCCCTAGGTCCAAGACATGTACCTGCTCCCTACATGGGGCAGCCCACATCCAAACCCAGGAGGTAGACCCATTCATTCTGGGGTGGAGAGCAGCAGACGTCCAAGATCCGGCCCACCCCGCGCCCTGCCGACAGGACAGGACAGGACACCCGAGCCCAAGCAGCCCCAGAGGGAGCGCACTGCCAGCCCCGCCCACGGCGAACCCACAGGCCCCGAACCCCCCCACACCCCAGCACAACCCCTGACGGCCCACCCCCAGAATGTCCGCAAGGCAACCAGGGGGGTAAGAGAAAAATAAATAAATAATATATAAATAAATACATAATAAATAAAATTGAAATTAACAAATCAAGACCCCGACACACACACCCCCGTCCCCAAATGTACTGTTGGTGAGTGTTGTTGTAAAGTGTATTTAAAAAGGAAAGAGAAGGAGCAAAGGCTGGCATTATACCAGTTTCCCCTCCACTCCAACTCTAACCCAGGCCCTAATTGTCTAGATGCATAATGTTGAGTGAGCATAGGCATGGGGGCGAGATTGATGTCATCCCGCCACCCATAGCCATAGTGCTCACTCCATTCCCTATATGTGACTTTTATGAAGATGTTTATGAATGAATGTCTAAAGTGTATATAAAATTGAGTCCCAGGTGCTCTTAACAACAGAGATGTAAAACCATTGCAGCACACCCGAGACCCAAATTCCCTACATGTATTAATTTAAGATGAAGAGGGCGGAGGTGCGTGTTGAGGGATGGGGAGAAAAATAACTGCAGGAACAGTGCTCCCACAGCGAGTCAGCTCCCCCGCTGACCCTGCTTACCCCCCAGCTCGCCAAGGTCCACCCAAGGAGCGAGGTAAAGGAAACACCTCTCCGACCGCCAGGACATTGAGCCAAGACCAGAGAGGGACACGGCCCCGAGGGCCGCCAACAGCAGAACCAACAGCCCACACCCGCCAGGGCCGCCACGACCCCTGCGAACCGCAGTCAGCCCGCCGTCCAAGAGGACACAAAATCCCACATGGACGACACGGCCAAGAGCGCCCGCCCAACCGTCGACAGAGCCAGGAAGCATCAAGAACAGGCCCCAACCGGGGCCCGCACACCGGCCAAGTATAGTCCAAGACCATCATCCAGGACATCCACTTAATCCCCACCCCAGAAGAAATACTATACCCACCCTTCATATTAACAACTTTCAAAACACATAACACATTAGACACCCAGGCTGGGTTTGCCCGCTCCCTCCCATTGGCCACCAGTCACGCCCCCAGACACCCACCCCCCAGCATATGAACCCCAACCCACCAGCGAGCCGAGAGCCCCCGGCCAGAGCTGGGCACCAGAGCGCCAGCCAGCCCATAGCCCGGCGACCCGCCGGCTAGAGCCCAAGACCCCCGACCCCCACCAGGCCCAAGCCCGGGGACGACGCGCCCCCAGAGTCCCAAGCCCCCGGCACCCACCCCGAAACCACCCCAGCACAGCCGGGTCACCGACCGGCGACCCATGACCGCCGCCACCGACCACCCGAGGGCCCGCATGCCGCCCCCAGTAGATGTCCCCCAGAACCCCCCCGGTCCTCCCCAGGTCGAAGACGAGGTCCTCCCCGCCCAAGCAGCCCTAACCCCCCGGCGCCCCAAACCCCAACCTCCCCCCCCTCCAGTCCCAATGCCCCACAAGGCCACATCCCAGACCCCCCACCCTCACTACGTAACGGAGCCGATCAAAGAATGCCAAATAGGTTGATCCAATGTGTCGGCAGATGCTGTTTCAAGACTAATATGATCTAACAGAAGATTTTTATACTGATTAACGCTAAGATTATTTTTATTTTTCCAATTTACGAGTATGGTTTTCTTTGCGATGCATAAGGCAGTGAAAAGCATATAGGATGTATTTTTTTCTAGTATAACATCTTCAAAGATACCCAATAAGCAAACAGATGGAGAGAGTGGGATATTAATTTTCAAACATTTAGACAAGTCTTCACATACCTGTACCCAGAACCTCTGAACGGGTGGACAGAACCAGAGCGCGTGAATATAATCATCAGGTGTATTACTTATGCACTGTGAGCACTTGTTAGATGGTATAAAGCCCATCTTAAACATTCGCTCCCCTGTATAATGTACTCTATAGAGAACCTTATATTGTATTAATTGTAAATTGGAGATTCTAGTCAATTTAAAAGTATTTGAACATACTTGAGACCAAATTTTTTGTTCAAAGTTGATTGATAAATCTGACTCCCATTTTTCAACAGGTAGTGCTATCGAGTCATCGATTCTAGACAATTTTTTGTATATTTTAGATAATAATTTGGGTGGTTGAAAATTAATAAACTCTAACACACATGTTGGTGTTTCCAACAATGTTTTATTAAGCTTAAATTTCTTTTTTACAATTGACTTAATTTGTTGGTATTGTAGGAAATATTTATTATCAATGTCATATTGTATTATTAATTTATTAAATGGAATAAAGTCTATACCCTCAAATATGTGTTCCAGACATTCAATACCTTTCATTCTCCAACCTGGGAAATTTAACATATTATTTTCTTGTTGAATGTCAGGATTGTTCCAGAGAGGTGTATGTCTACATGGGAGTAGTGAAGACTTTGTCATTTTCAGATACTCCCACCATGCTGTCAGAGATGAGCTAATATTGATGCTCTTAAAGCAGACATGTCTTTTTAAATCTGTACTGATAAATGGTAGATCTGAAATCCTAATATTATTACATAAAGTTTGTTCTATATCTATCCAAGTTTCATCTAGTGCATTCGGTTTTAACCACTTTGATATATATTGTAATCTGTTTGCTAAATAGTAGTAATAAAAGTTTGGAAGTTCTAATCCTCCGGTATCTTTAGATTTTTGTAATGTTTTTAAACTAATACGCGGAGTTTTATTGTTCCAAAGGAATTTAGATATAGAAGAGTCCAGGGACTTAAACCATTCATTTGAAGGTTTATTTGGAATCATTGAGAATAAATAATTTATTCTCGGCAGCACCATCATTTTTACTGAGGCAACTCTTCCCATAAGTGATATGGGTAGAGATCTCCATCTAGTAAGATCGTCTTCAATTTTCTTTAATAGTGGGATATGATTTAATTTTATTAAATCCTCCAATTTAGGAGAGATATTAACACCTAAATATTTAATATTACCTGATTGTAGTCTTTCATTAAGAGAATTATTAAACACACAATTTATCGGAAGCACTGTAGATTTTGTCCAGTTTATAGAATAATCAGAAACTTTTGAAAATGAGTTTATTAACTTGATAACATTGGATATTGAGTTTCCTGAGTTCTCAAGAAAAAGCAAAACATCGTCAGCATAAAGACTCATTTTATGTTCTATGTTTCTACCCTTTATGCCTTTAATATCAACACTTTGCCTTATTGCTGCTGCTAACGGTTCAATAAAAATAGCAAATAATGCTGGTGAAAGTGGACAACCTTGCCTGGTGCCCCTCTGTAAACAGAAGCTTGAAGATAATTGATTATTTGTCCTGACACACGCTGTTGGTGAACTATATAATATTTTTAACCAGTTAATGAAGTAATCCCCAAATCCAAATTTATTTAAGGTAGCAAATAAGAAATTCCAATTTACTCTATCGAATGCTTTTTCAGCATCTAAAGAAAAAATAGCTGTTTCAATATTTTTAAAATACGAATACTCTATTACATTATATAATCTTCGTGTATTTGTGTCTGAGTGTCTTCCTTTTATGAATCCGGTTTGGTCTGGATGTATAATAACAGGAGTTATCTTCTCTAGTCTTTTAGATAAGACTTTACAAATTATTTTAACATCAACATTAATGAGAGAGATTGGACGATAACTCGTAGGTAATACTGGGTCTTTGCCTGGCTTTAATAAGAGACTAATGTTGGCTGAATTCATATGTGTTGGTAGCCTGCCATTTTCTTCTGACTCAAGTAGCACTCTATAAAATATCGGTTCCAGTATATCCCAGAACTTTTTATAGTATTCTACTGGATATCCATCAGGACCTGGCGATTTCTTATTAGGCATGCTTTTAATTGCTTCATGGAGCTCATCTGAAGTTAATGGTGAGTCTAGTTTTGATGATTGACTAATATCTAGTTTTGGGAGTGTTACTTTCTCTAAGAATTCATTAATATCCTCATTAGATGGATTTATTTGTGGAGTGTATAGAGTTTTATAGAAATCTTTAAAAACATTGTTTACTTTTCCCTCATCATGAATTATATTTCCATCTTTATCTTTAATACCATATATATATGTTTTTTCTTTGTTTAATTTAAGTTGATTAGCTAAAAAGCTCCCTGATTTATTACCGTATTCAAAATTATCTAATCTAAGTCTTTGTATCAAGAATTTATTTTTCTTATCAATAATTTCATTTAGTTCTAATTTTACTTTGCGTAGTTTTTGCTGTGTTTCCTCTTCTTGTAGACCTTCTAATAGTTTAATGGATTTCTCTAATTCCTCAATACGTTTATTTTCTTTTTTCTTTTTATTTGTTGAATAGGATATTATTTTACCTCTCATAACTGTTTTCCCAGCCTCCCAAAGTGTACATGCTGATGTTCCTGGCAAATCATTCAACTCTAAATATGATGCCCATTCTATTTTAAAATATTGCAAAAATTCTTCTTCTTGAAGCAGTGATGTATTGAATCTCCAATTTATATTTTTTCTAGTTTCTTTTTTATAATCTAAATATAGAGTAACTGGTGCATGATCGCTGACAGCAATGGTGTGTATCTTAGTGTCTGAAATGTTGGTCAGCAATGAATTGCTTACTATAAAATAATCTATACGAGAATATGAGTGATGCACATGTGAAAAGAAAGAATATTCTTTGCTATCAGGGTGAAAAGAACGCCATGCATCGCAGAGTCCATAATCATTCATATACTGTTTAACTATATTTATAGATTGCCAACTGCGTTGAGTTCCCACTGTATTCAGTCTGTCTATTTTGTCATTGAAACCAAAGTTGAGATCACCTCCCATTACCAGTGAGGAATCCATGTGCTTTGATAGAGTGGAAAAAAAGTCATGAAAAAAAGAAGCGTCGTCTACATTTGGCCCATATATGCTAACTATACAATAATTTTGTCTAAATATTGATAACTTTAATATTATATATCTACCGTGTGGGTCTATAACCTGATCTAATACTGTGAAGTTAACATTTTTATGTATTAAAATTGCTACCCCTCTTTGTCTAGAATTATAACAGGCTGAGAATACATTAGGAAACTCTGAAGATTTTAGCTCATCTACAGTTGAGGCCAATTTATGAATTTCTTGGAGTAATACAACATCTGCCTTTAATCTTTTAATCTGATTAAAAATCCTATATTTTTTATGTTGGCTACCGGCTCCATTAATGTTCCATGTGACAAACCCTAAAGAACCCATACTTGTGCTAATGATAATAAATCTATACCACACCCACTATCACAAATATAAAAGATAACAATAGATCCAGACAAAAACATATTCCTTAATGAATAACTATATATGATTTTTAAATAAAGTAATTGCTGTTTCTTTTGAAAATGAATCAGGGAAGTTTTCATTCATAAAGTAATTGTATGGATATACAAAGACGTGTGTGAACCCTTGTGCTTGTGCGCTGATAATTGTTGAGTTAGAAAAATATAGACAAGAAAACAAAGAGAAATGATATACATGGAAACATAATTCAGATAAGAAAAAACAAAAACACCCTCTTACCACATCAAGTGTCATCCCACCTTGTGTATCACCACTATCTGAGTGTGTCCCACCACCGAGCTGTGCTGAAAAAAAATTAAATATATCTGGTAAGTAATATTAACAAATACTATATTTAATAATATTAATCAATATTAGTAACCGATATAGTTCTTACCTTGATCATATGGCTAATAAAGCCAAGGAGTAGTTTCTGGATCTCTAAACAGCTGACCGTTTATATAGAGTTTATCCACGGAGATGTTAGCTCTTATTCCTTCGCTTATATTTTTCTTTCTTATCGGGAATAGTACTTTCCTTCTGCTCAGGATTTCTGCAGGATATTGATCGTTCATACTAAAATGTGTCCCACGTAGTTCCCTACCCCGGCTTTTAACCTGTTCCTTTTGTTTATAATGTTCGAATTTAGCTATTATCGGGCGCGGTCTAGTGTTCCCAGGCCGTTTAGCCCCGAGGCGGTGAACTCGATGAAAAGTAATTGCTTTAATGGTTTCACTCGGCAACTTTAGCTGTTTTTGAAAGAAGTCCCGAACCAAGGCCTCCGGATTTTCCTCCGCCCCCTCCGGAATCCCAGAGAAAATAACATTATCCCGCATACTTCTGGCTTGGATATCTAATACTGACTCTTTAAATTTTTTATTATCCCCGGAAAGTTGCAACATCTGATCTTTAAGCTGTCCAACTGTTACCTTTAGCTCAATGTTTTCATTAGCTAGAGATGCTACCTGTTCCTGGGTGAACTCCAGTGATTGTCTCAACCCCATTACTTCCTTCTGTAGCTCCTCAACTAACGCCAG
>JBBPBX010015586.1:12339-49255 GCA_038048925.1 Garcialebias charrua | reverse complement strand
ATATATATATATTGGGGGGGATTGTATTGGTCACTTTTATCTGAAGGCGGGATTGTACAGGTGATCCCCGACTTACGAACGAGTTCCATTTCTACACCCATTTGTATAGCCGCAACGCCGTAAGTCGAGGACTACCTTTATTGGTCACCTTTATCTGAAGGCGCCTACCTCTGCCTCCTCATCGACCTAGGTGGCGACAAAGATTATTACAAAGAATAACACTGAAATAATGTGAAGCTGACATACTTTATTTGAACTTACAGCAGTTTTTTTAAAAGACAAAAGAAAATAAGCATGAAATGTAACCTACGAACTATGTAGCATAACCTACGAACTATGTAGCAAGTAATAAAAGACCAAAGAAAATAAGCATGCAACAATGGTTATACAGACATTTCTTCCAATGAAGAGACTCATCACACGTACAGGATGTCAGAACATTTATGGCACTGTAACAACTTCTCCTTTGTACATTTGCCACATGTGAATCTTTTACAAGAAACACAACGTTGACTGGCACGGTTATTCTTGCAGCCATGCCTAACCTGGCATGATCCCCTTTTCTCTGTGTCAGGTGCAAGTGGTTGCGGTGGAATGTTTTCCTTACACACCTCCTTGGCTGCCATATACGGCTGTGCAAGCTCTTGTGCAAGCTTGATTATGAAGTCTGCTCGTCTCTCTTTGACCCCAGTGCATGCCTTGAAAAGCACATATGCATTCAAAGCTGCAATGTCAATCATGTTGTAGAACACAGCGACTGGCCAACGCCGTGTTCCAGAACGCGTAGTGTAATTTCGCACCATCTGGTCCATGGCATCAACACCACATTTTTGGATGTTGTAGTCAGTGACTGTGTTAGGCTTTTTTTTCCGGGTGTCCCCAGTGTCCACCACACTGTGCATGCTACTCAGGATGCAGACAGTCTTTCTCCGTTTGGGCGCATAAACAGTCAGTGTGGCACCAGAGGTTGAAAACACCTTAGTACTGAATTCCTCACGGTCAATTGTCTTTTTGGCAGAGTCTGGAAGCTCACGGCGAATCTTGTTCACCGTGCCAAGGAGGGTGGTCCTCCGTTCAAGTAGCCGTTTTGCTAGCTTCAATGAGGTGAAATAGTTGTCTGTGGTAACAGTTCTGCCTTTGTCCATAAATGGTTCCATGAGCTTCATCACCACATTTTCAGATAGGTTTTCCCCGGTGGGACGATTGGGGTCTTTCCCAAGATATGGGATGATGTTACATACGTACTTGGATTTCAGGTCACATGCCACCCAGAACTTTATGCCAAACTTGTCAGGTTTTGTAGCAATGTACTGCAGGAAACAGCAACGGGTCTTCGTTGGAAACAGTTGCTCATCTATAGTAATGTGCCTCCCTGGATTGTAAAAAATGATGCAATTGCCAACGAAAGCCTTCCAAATACCAGAGACTGCAGCAAACCTGTCATTTGCGACTCGTTCTTCGCGTGTGTCCTTGTCATCGAAGCGCAGGTGCCGCATGATGTCCTGGAAGCGGTTTCGAGCCATAATGTTGCTGATGGCAGGCACTCCCAGTGTTGCAGACCATAAGTCATGCACCGCTGGAAGGCGGAAAATCCCTCGCAGGATGAGGATTGCAATGAATGCCTTTAGTTCAGGGACGGCCACGAACCAGTTAGCATCAAGTGTGCGGCGTGCATGTTGTACAGTCCAGTCCTGTATGGTCACAATCATTTCCATAGAGAGGAAACAGAGGAAACTCTGTAAGCGACTGGACACTTTTCTTCTGGCCAAAGGTGTTGGCTCTCCATCCTTGGGATAGCATTCAATAGTAGGGCTGTGATCCACAGGTTTTCCAAGGTGTTCTTCAGCCCATACTGTGCCGTCTTTTGCGGTCTCTGTAATCCTCTCGTGTCTCTCCATCCGACCTCGCTTTTGTGGAGGAGGTGAAGTTTCCTCATCGACATTTAGAGGTGGTGAAGTGTCAGGTGTTGAATTGTAAACAACTGCATCAGGAGGTGTTTCAGTGTCTTCATCTGTAAGACAATGTGTTTGAGATTTGATTAGTGAAAGGTCACAATAATGGGAAATTGACACAAATGTAGTATTTGAATTCTAATTCTGAAACATATTGTAAAAGAAGGAAAAAACAATGTGTTCTTTCCACCAAAAAATAAATATAAAATAACAATGAAATATGCAGGTCTAGGTAAATTGTTTTGATTGTGGAAAAATGAAATATCCTACTTCTAATAAATAAAGTTAAAATATGTTTTACTCCTTCTATTTGTTATAGTATTCACACATTTGCAAAGGAAATGACAGGAAAAACTGCGAAAACTAGCCATTTTTGTTATAGGAACAAATAAAATTCAGTGTAAATTTATTTTTGATCAAAGCTTGTAAGTACCACAAATGTGGCTTCAGAGCCACAGGCTGACCCCTGTTGTATAAAAAATGCCAATAGGTAAAGATATTTTTTCAGAAATTTACACAAACCCCTCAGCTGCATAATACATTTTCATGATAAAATTCATAAAAACATGTTAAAAAACAACATACCAAAACACTTTGTCCTGTTTTAAGTCAAAAAACAAGTCAAAATTGCTCAAATTAAGCAAGAATAATATTCTTGAACAATTGTAACTTATCAAGATGGTAGTTTTTACAGTGTGCCTCTTCCATAAAATACAACAGCCACACTTCACCCACTGTAGAAAATTAAAAAAAATCTTACCAGAAGATATTTCATCATCGGAACACAAGTGACAGATTATCTCTTCACCATCTGAATCGCACGGGTTCACTTTATCCAAAACTAACTGTAAAGTTTGCTCTGTATTATAAAATTTGGGCATTTCTGCTGCTTTTGTGATCCTGCTCTCCTGCTCTTATTTATCCTGCTTCTTCAACTGAGGTGAATGAAGTCAGTTTGAGAGGCTCTCAACAAAAGATGGTCTCAAACAATGGACATACCCCCCCCCCCCCACCTACAGAGCAATAAGTCTCTGGTGAAAGCAACTCTCTCTCTGTAGTAGGAAAATGCTGTTGGAATGTGGAGGTAATTTGTGGGGGGTGTATGTAAATGAAGAATGTTCTCTGTGTGAGGGGGATCCTTTGTTTTGACTTACTGTAGAAGATATGCTGGGAGAAGATTCTCAGGAGGGGATGTTTACCCACAAACAAAGATCTATACCCCCAGGCTCAAGACACCTAATGGAAGAATTGTCATTTTGACAAACTCATGGCAGTTCTTGTGTTTTTTTTTTTCCCTGGGATTGCTAGTGCTAGGGACAAATGAAGAGGGTTTTTTTCAGAATGCAGTCACCAGTGCACACCTGGATGATTTGGGAAAACAGTCATTGTTGTGTCAACTGCGGAAAAATTCTGATGTATGTACCACCCAACTGGGATGTACAAATGTACTCACCCATAAGATTTATCTTTCTCATGATGTGCCGATCAAACAGAAACCGTATCGAGTTTCACCTGCTAGACTACAGTTCATTAAAGAACATGTGGATGAAATGTTGGAGAAGGATATTATTGAGCCATCTATATCATCATATGCTGCTCCAGTTGTTTTGGTGCCTAAAAAGAAGCCATCTATATCATCATATGCTGCTCCAGTTGTTTTGGTGCCTAAAAAGAATGACCCCAAATTACGTTTTTGTGTTGATTTCAGGAAACTTAATGCATACACACCTCTCGGTTTTCAAATCCCGGTTAAAAACTCACTACTACTCCATCGCTTTCAATGCCAGCTGATTTGTATTGGATCGTTTTATTTATGATCTGCAATGTTTTTATGTTTTTCGTGTTGTACTTCATTGTCTGTGTTGCCTGTTGCGTGTTTGTTTGTCCAGCAATTTGTGTGGACTTGTTCCTGTTTAAAGTGCTTTATAAATAAAATGGTATGGTATGGTATGGTACAAAAACAACAGACGCATATCCATTGCCAAACATTCAAGAAATTTTAGAATCTCTTTCTGGAGCAGTGGTTTTTACGACACAGATTTGAACAGTGGCTACTGGCAAGTCCGTATGAATCCAGAAAGCTGTGAAAAGACTGCTTTTGTTTTTCCATATGGTCTTTTCCAATTTAAGGTTATGCCATTTGGGCTGAAAAATGCACCAGCCACATTTCAAAGACTAATGGAAGTGGTGTTAGGTGAACTTAGAGAAAAAAACTGTTTTGTGTATTTGGATGATATTATCATTTACTCTCCCAACTATGAACAGCACAGTGTCGACATACAATCAGTATTGGATAAACTACGTGAAGCAAATCTTACAATAAACATGAAGAAAAGTCAATTCTTCCGTTCATCTCTAAAATTTTTGGGACATGTCATATCTTCATCTGGTATAGCAGTATATCCGGACAAAATCAAGGCTGTTGAAGAATTCCCCATTCCTCAGAATATTAAACAGCTACAGATATTTCTAGGAATGGCTGGTTGGTACCACCGATTTGTGCCTGACTTCTCTACCTTATCAGAACCTCTGAACGCTCTGAAGCGAAAAGGAGCAAAATGTATTTGGACACCATCTTGTCAAACATCGTTTGATAACTTAAAGGAACACCTGATCTCTCCACCCATCCTCGGCCATCCAGACTTAAAATTGCCATTTATTGTTTATACAGATGCCAGTGATGTGGGTTTGGGAGCTGTGTTAACCCAACAAACGGGGTTAGGCTCGGAACAGGTCATCGCTTTCGCCAGTCGGACTCTTAACACCGCTGAAAGAAATTATTCTACAACTGAACAAGAATGCCTTGCTGTTGTATGGGCCCTTGAAAAATGGAGATATTACCTGGAAGGACGACATTTCACGGTTGTAACTGACCATTCATCGTTAGTCTGGGTTTTCAAAACTCAAAAACCCAGCACTCGGCTGATCCGGTGGGCTCTCCGACTGCAGGACTTCTCTTTTACTGTCGAGTATTGAAAAGGAAAATATAATACAGTCCCGGATGCTCTGTCACGAGCCCCAATTGACATTTCCAACCATTCTCCCCTTACTTGTGCAGTTATACTTCGATCAATGCGAGATACCTCTCACCAACTCCAAATCACAGATGAGAACATCAGGAAAGCTCAACAAGAGGATTCTTTTGCACAAGATCTGTATCAACAAATAACAGAAAAAGGATCAGCACAGGAAACGCCCACCACCAAGTACACCATTCTAGAAGACAAGATCTACAGAGTTGTCCAATTACCACATAAAACTATTTATCAGGTCTACATACCGCCCACACTTCGTCAACAATTATTACATCACAACCATAACAACCCCTTATCTGGACATTTTGGACGGTATAAAACCTATAAACGTCTACAAGCACTGGTATATTGGCCAGGGATGAGCAAGGATGTTCGGGACTATGTGAGATGTTGCCAAACCTGCCAAATGTACAAACCGGAAACACGAAAAGCCCCAGGAAAGTTACAGCAAACAGAAGTGGATGCACCATGGGAGTTGATAGGCGTGGACCTCATGGGACCTTTTCCACGGAGTAGTAATGGCAACATCCACCTACTGGTTTTTGTGGATTATTTCACTCGGTGGGTTGAAATATTTCCCCTCCGTAAAGCTTCTGCCGAGACAGTTTCTCAATACCTGATCAAAGAGATTTTGACACGATGGGGTGTACCATCATACATACTCTCTGATCAAGGACCTCAGTTTGTTTCCTCTATCTTCAACGAAACCTGCAAGAGATGGAACCTCATACCAAAGAAAACATCGGCATACCATCCACAAACCAACCTTACAGAAAGAATCAACCACAATATCAAGGCTATGATCTCATCCTATGTCAATGACAAACATAAAAACTGGGATAAATACTTACCAGAGTTTCGGTTCGCTTTAAACTCAGCAGTTCATGAGTCCACAGGCGTGACACCTGCTGAGCTCAACTTGGGACGACCTCTTAAGGGACCTTTGGATGCAGAGCTCTGTCCAATTCTATGTGATCCTGACACCCCTGTTTACTCTACTGCAAAACAAATCGCTGAGCTTCGACGAGTTGCCGATGTTAACCAGACAAGGGCCAAACAAAGACAAAAATGAAACTATGATCGTGGAAGAAGAGATGGTGACTTTGCAGAGAAAGATAGGGTGTGGTTCCATTCTCACCCCTTGTCCAAAGCCAACCAGTCATTCATAGCCAAACTTGCCCCACGATGGAAGGGTCCCTATCGTATAACAAGAAGGACTGGCCCTATCAATTATGAGGTTGTGTTGGAGGACACTGGTGAAGACCTTCATGTGGTTCATATATCACAACTCAAACCTTGCTATCCTACAGCAGAATAAGTGGACAAAGCACAGCACCAAAAAGTTCTGGACATATTCAATGAAGAAAGTGACAAAGAAGATTTCCATGGCTTCCCTTCTTCTGACTTATTGGCAAAATAATTGTGGTATTGAAGAGTATGAAAAATGTGTGTGAAATCAAATTGTAACTTGTATTCTCCCTTACTAGTTCGGGACCTCTCAAGGGGGGGGATGTGTGACAGCCTGCTCATTTTCAGAGCTGCTCTCATTACTTTTTGTTCTCCCTTGGCCCCTCCCATCCTGCCACACTTAAAGACGCACCTGGATCACAGCTGTGAACTCACCTGATTGGTCCGCTGTTCAAGCTCGTTTGCCCTTCCAGTTTAAAGATGGCAGTTTTTCTCCAGACCTAAAACGAGCAACAGCTGCCACGATTCCGCCAGCGTTGCATCCCTGGTCAAACAATTAAACTTAAATCCGAGGCTGTGCGATCCCTTGCCTGTTCAAAATCCCTTCACTTCCTGCTAAAACCATCACAGTGGACAAAAAAAAAAAAAAAAAGGAAACGGGCGTCTTCTCCTGTGCGCACTCCGACGTGAATGCCGGAGATCCTGGAAGCGTGTGACGTCACCCAGTTAATTATTCATGACAAAAACAAAAACAAAACAACCTATGGATTCCTGATTCTGCTTTATCTGAGACCTCTCTTGCTGTGGGGCAGTAAATATATGGGAGCCTTGACCTGTTGATTGAAGACAAGAAAAGACTTAAGAACTATTTATTTTTGAGGGGATTTGTGTTTTATTTTGTTTATGGACATTTAAAATAGAAAACCTGGAAGAAGAAAAAAGAGAGAAATTATGTGGAAGATGTTTTGTTTGTTTTTTGTGTAAAAGAAAAAAAAAGATGAAGTTTTGTTGTTTTTTTTGTCATTCAAGTTGTAAAGGGTCAACACCATTAAAGTGGATGGTCCTTGTGTGATAGGTTAAAAAAAAGAAAAATAATAAATACAAAAGTAATTCAAAATTGTTAATCCTAACTGTCAGGAGGGATACCTGGCTGGCACCCCTTTTTAATAAAACCGTCACAACGTTGTGTCTTATCAGAGTCAGAGAGAGAGTCAGAGAGAATTTATTGTCATTTGCACCGCATGTAGTACATGTGTTGAAAACGAGATTATGTACACAGGGTCCCAGTTACATCCAACAACAAATGCAAGAGAAAAACAATAATAACATCTAGGATTAACTAAGAGAGACATCAGCTAGTAATACACTAAGCCCTAATGTAGTAGAAAAACATCATTATAAACAGCAGCACGAACATGAGCAGATGGTCACAGATGAACGCAGCAACAAGAAACAGATCAGCATCAGCATGATGTGACATTTTGCAGTGTTTATTCTTATTATTTATTTATTCATGAGTCTGACAGCCTCAGGGTAGAAGCTGTTCCTCAGTCTAGTGGTTCTACATTTGATGCTCCTCAACCTCCGTCCCGAGGGGAGTGGTGCAAAGAGTGAGTGTGCTGGGTGAGTGAGGTCTTTCATGATGCAGGTGGCTCTTTTTCTGCATCTGGAGGTGTAAATGTCTGTGATGGTGGGGAGACTGACTCCCACAGACTTCTGTGCAGCCTTCACCACTCTTTGTAGAGCTTTCCTCTCTGCAACTGTGCAGCCTCCATGCCACACGTTGATGCTGGAGCACAGGACGCTCTCCACTGCACACCTGTAGAACGAGGTGAGGACTGAGCTTCTCAGACCGGCTCGTCTCAGCCGTCTGAGGAAGTAGAGTCTCTGATGACCTTTCTTGATCAGGCTGGTGGTGTTATTGCTCCAGCTGAGGTTATCATTCATGTGTACACCCAGGTATTTGTAGCTGGAGACCACCTCCACCGCAGATCCACCTATATACAGTGGGGTGTGGGTGTGTTTGTTCCTTCTGAAGTCCACAATCATCTCCTTCGTCTTCTTCACATTCA
This sequence comes from Garcialebias charrua, assembly GCA_038048925.1. Taxonomy (NCBI): domain Eukaryota; kingdom Metazoa; phylum Chordata; class Actinopteri; order Cyprinodontiformes; family Rivulidae; genus Garcialebias; species Garcialebias charrua. Next base: position 41,008 of record JBBPBX010015586.1, on the reverse strand, counting down.
TGTGAAGGTTATTCTCTTTGCACCAACTCTCCAGATGTTCCACCTCCTGTCTGTAGCTGGATTCATCATTATCTGTGATGCATCCCACCACAGCTGTATCATCTGCAAACTTAACAATATGACAGCCTGGATGTGTGGCTGTACAATCATATGTGAGCAGAGTAAACAGAAGAGGGCTCAGCACACATCCCTGAGGAGAGCCAGTGCTGAGGGTGATGGTGGAGGAGGAGAAGTTGTGGATCTTCACGGACTGTGGTCTGTTTGTTAAGAAGTCTAAGACCCAGTTACAAATAGAGGGGCTTAGTCCAAGTGTGGATAGTTTGTCTATCAGAGTTTGGGGGATCATGGTGTTGAAGGCAGATGTGAAGTCCACAAAGAGCAGACGCACGTATGAGTCCTTCTGATCCAGGTGGGTGAGAGCAGTGTGGACCACGGAGGAGATGGCGTCCTCTGTTGATCGGTTCTCACGGTATGCATATTGATGAGGGTCCTCGTTGATGTTGACGGCTGTCTTGATGTGGGACATGACCAGTTTCTCAAAACATTTAGCGACTATCGGGGTGAGGGCCACCGACCATAAATGAAATAAGAAATTAGAAAATTAAATACAGGTAGCTGTCAAAATGAAATATTAAATTGTCTTACAGCACCCTCTGGTGGTTCACAAAAAATAGCAGTTAACGTTGTGTCATCATGGCAACGACCAACCGTTGCTGTACAATATATGACAGTTAGCATAACGGACTTAACTCTGAACATTTTAATAAAACAAATTACCTGCAAAATGAGTGGTTTGCAGCACAAACAACATGTAGTTAGCTCCTCCAATGGTGTGGCCATCTAGAAAAAGTAGCATTTATGAATTTATTCTCTTATGAGCAACTCATATAAAACCAAACATGAATCAACGGTTATGTATCAACGGTTATGTATCAACACAATGTTGATACACAACTGTGTATATTACAATAAACTGTGTATATTACAATAAACTGTGTATATTACAATAAATTTATTTTTTTTTCTTCTTTCGGCTTTTTCCCTGCGTTAGGGGTCACCACAGCGATCTAGTCGCATGAAGATTTGGCAGTTGTTTTTACGCCGGATGCCCTTCCTGACACAACCACAGACCACCGAGCAACCACAGCCCTCTGTGTGGAGTAGAGAGCTGATATCTAGGGTTCCCGGGGGAGCAGATGTGGGTTAAGGGCCTTGCTCAAGGGCCCAGAGTGGGGCAGATGAGGGTGGAGATAGGTGTGACCGCTTCACTTATCCCACCCACATCTTTGATGTTGTCGGTACCGGGGCTTGAACCGGCGACCTTCCGATCACAAGCGCACCTTCTTAACCTTTGCGCCACCACTCCCATAAACTGTGTATATTACAATAAACTGTGTATATTACAATAAATTTACATTAGCATACTTTATGACACTTTTGTAAGATAACCGAACTGTATGACTTACCACAGCAGAGAGCTAGACCAACTGTGGGGCACTTCCGGTTTTATGTCATATTTATAGCCAACCAGCAGAGGGCGCTTGTAAACCACACACTGCAGGACAACTATAATACATATTTTAGCAAGAATTTCACTACAAAATAATCAAAGTGTTTATACCTGTTACATACATCCCCCTGAAATTCTGCTTAATATGAAGAGTAATTCCTCAGACCAAACAAAACAAATCAAAAAATAAAATGGGTGTATACAGTAAAGGTAAAAGCAAACACAAACTGTAATACCAGGAACAAAACTGGGTATATCTGTCAGTTCAAAAACTCTCCTAAAAATGAGTATATAAAGAAAGGAGGTAATCATACTCCTAACTAAACACAGACTCAAAGGTGCATGTTACACCCCTGAATTGTAAACAGTGTTCCTGTAACCTCAAAGGTACTACTCAAGCATTTTCTTGAATAGCATACACATAACCCTGTTACTTAAAATGAAAGTGCACTTGAAAAGAACTGAATCAGGGAACTAACTGACACCCAGATAAAGAAGCCTCATCGACTACATGGTCATTCATCTCACAAACAAGACGTCTGGGGGGCTTGATGGACCCACGGTACCTAAGAACATGACGTTTAGGTAGTGTGGAAACAACCTGAAGTCTGGAACCTGGAATGGAAGTGTCTGAACAGTCACCTTCCAGAGCAGTTGTTACAGGAACATCAATGTCTAGAGGATTGTCAATAGGAAGGGCTAAGTCTGTGAGGACAATGTCAGGAGAGAACATGTCTGGGTAATGTCGAGAGTCTTCTACATTGTCAACCGTTGAGTGGGCAACATCATGGACAGGGACTAGATGACTGGTTGGATTGGATGTGGCAATCGTGAGATGGTCAGACTGGGTGGCATTGGATCTCCGATCAAATGAGTCGTTATCTTCTGAAAGGATTCCATCATTGCCAGTCTGCATTAGCTAACTGACTGTGCGAACATCACCGTCTTCCATTTTGTCAGGTACATTAGGGCGTAGACCACTACCATGTGTAGCGGCATCACTGACAGAGTGCACAAATTTACAGTCCTCATTATCCTCGCAGGGCAATAAGCTAACAGAGAGTGGCCGGTTCCTGTGGACAACTCTCTCTCTACCTGTTAGAACATCCTTGACTCTGTAGACATTTATATCTGGCTTGACTGACACAACCTCATAAGGGGTAGACTCCCATTTGTCTGCAGTCTTTCGTTTACCTAGTACACCTCTTTTGGCTATTAGTACTCTGTCCCCAACAACGAGAGGTGAACCCTTGACCTTGCGGTTGTACAACCTGGCATGACGAGCCTGGGCTTTTGCACTGTTCTTCTGTGCAATCTGAGCAGCCTCATGTAGACCTCTCTTCATGTGAGAAACAAAGTCAGAGTAATTGACAACAGCATCATCAGTGAGGGAATGCTGAAACATGACATCAACGGGTAGACGAGGTATCCTTCCAAACACAAGGTAGAATGGTGCAAACTCTGTTGTCTCATGCTCCATGTAGTTATAGCAGAAAGTGAGTAGCTGCAACATTTGTGGCCACTTTGCTTTTGGCTGAGGGGGAAGAGACCTGATCATTTCTCCTAGATTCCTGTTGAATCGCTCTGCAACACCATTTCCCATGGGAATATAAGGAGTCGTATGGGATTTCTGGGTAACACTTTATAATAACTACACCTTATTTAGCCTTATTTAAGCATTAATAAACATTTAATTAACATTGAAAACATCATTAATTAAGGATGATTCACACTTAATACACTATTAATTAACACACTTATTAACGCTTTATACATAAAGAATAATGAGTTCCAAAACCTACGTACTCAATGTTTATTCATGCTTAATAACTCATGAATTAACTATGCTATCTATATTTGTAAATGCACAAATTAATGTGCTTTCACCACATGTATTAAATGCGTCCTAATTGTTAAATAATGTTTGAATTCACTATCTATTAATCCTGCAATGCATCATTAATTAAGGCAGTTGCTAGTAGTTACTTAAGTGTATTTGTGAACCCTTCTAAAGTGAAGACTATTCATTCTTTATTAAGGTTTTGTTAATGTTGAATAAATCCTAAATAGTTATTTTTCACTTGTGGAAATCTAAAATGTTTACCCAACCTGGGTCATGATGAAACACTCAACCTGTAGCAGGTCACTAAAGTGGCAAAAATTGTGTCAAAGAAAAGTACTGTAGTGCAAAACATTTTGGTCACAAATCAAATGCTAGGATTTTACAACGTTTCACTGACGTTTTTCTTTTTCTGTTCGTGTTGAAGCGGCTGCTTCAACAACCCGCCCGGACAGAAAAAGCTGTGACACAAAACGTGCGTGGTGACGTCATTGTTACGCAGCGAAACACTCAACCTGTAGCAGGTCACTAAAGTGGCAAAAATTGTGTCAAAGAAAGGTCGTGCAAAACATTTTGGTCACAAATCAAATGATAGGATTTTACAACGTTTCACTGACGTTTTTCTTTTTCTGTTCGTGTTGAAACGGCTGCTTCAACAACCCGCCCGGACAGAAAAAGCTGTGACACAAAACGTGCGTGGTGACGTCGTTGTTACGCAGCGCTCACTCCAACAGCAGGCGTTAGCGATAGCAGGCTAAAAGCTAAGCTAGTCTCCAAAGCGCGTTGTTTTCGCTTCAAAACGAGTCAAACGAGTGCTCATGACCGTCAGAATGTGACTGAACAAAGTTTCACAAGCGAAGAGAAAGCTGACGACATCACGATGTGGACGTAGTTCGGTTTTGTTAAACTGCAGGCTTCTTCTGCAGCGAGTCCTACTCGGTTTCTTTATTTTGCAAAACGTGACGGAGTCGTTCTAACTAGCGGTGGGAACATCTAACTGACAGATGTATGTTTTATTGACTTTTAGAAAATGTCAATACAAACCTGTTTTTGGTATTCAACGTCTCCTGCTTTGATTTTTGTCTGATTTCCACAAGTGAAAAATAACTTCTGGCTATTTAGGATTTATTCAACATGAACAAAACCTTAATAAAGATGAATAGTCTTCACTTTAGAAGGGTTCACAAATACACTTAAGTAACTACTAGCAACTGCCTTAATTAATGATGCATTGCAGGATTAATAGATAGTGAATTCATTTTGTCTGATTTCCCCAAGTGAAAAATAACTTGTGGCTATTTAGGATTTATTAAACATTAACAAAACCTCAATAAAGCATGAATAGTCTTCACTTTAGAAGGGTTCACAAATACACTTAAGTAACTACTAGCAACTGCCTTAATTAATGATGCATTGCAGGATTAATAGATAGTGAATTCAAACATTATTTAACAATTAGTACGCATTTAAATAAGTGTGTTAATTAATAGTGTATTAAGTGTGAATCATCCTTAATTAATGATGTTTTCAATGTTAATTAAATGTTTATTAATGCTTAAATAAGGCTAAATAAGGTGTAGTTATTATAAAGTGTTACCGATTTCTGTACTCCAGCCATATCTGGAAGTTCTTTGATTAGCTTGTTTTCAAAGTTGGCCACTTGATCCGAATGAATACGGCGAGGAAACCCATAAATGAGAAAGAAGCCATTCCAGAGACGACGAGCAACTTCCTTGGCAGTCTGATTCTTGCAGGGGAAGGCATGTGCCATCTTGGAGAAATGATCGGTCACAACTAGCACATCCACAGACTTGTTGCCCTGTTCAGCAGTCCAAAAGTCTATGCAAACTAACTCCATAGGTTCGGAAGTGACTATGTTCTTGAGTGGTGCACGGCTTTGCGGCTCAGGTGTTTTTCCTACTATGCAACGCTGACAGGATCGAACATAGTTCATAACATCACGTTCCATGCCGCTCCAGAAGAACCTTTGCCTCACAAGAGACAAGGTACGGTGCTGGCCTTGGTGACCCGCTGTGTCATGAAGACCATGGAGAACTTTCTGCTTCAATGAGTCAGGCACTATGAACTGGAGGATCTTTCTGTTCATGTGGGGATCTTTCTTTGCCTTGTATAGCATGTCATTCTGTATGGTGAGTCTAGTCCAGTGCTTCAGCTGCTTAATCACACTTGATGATTCGACAGCTCTTTCGCGTTTCGTAGGTCTTTTATGTCTCTGTACAATGTACATGGCTCTGCTTATTGTGTCGTTGGCCTCCTGCCAACTAGATGTCTCTGTGGGAGTGCCAAGGACTGGTTTTCATCCAGCAGAAGATTGGGGTCAACACCAGTTCCCAATACATGACTCACACCTCCGTTGTACTGAGCATTGAGGACGGTAGCAACTTCCTCCGCTGAGATTGAGCCTCTCGAGTCTGCTGGTACTATGTCTTGTGCTTGCTCAGTTGACAACTCATCACCATCTTCTACAACAGCCTGACAGTTGTTGGACACTCTGAAGACATCCTGTACAATTCTGTCATTCATACATTTGACTTGGTCCAACAGCGAGGTATATGACTCGTTCACAAGGCGATGACCCATGAATGATTGGATAAACGGTTCACGGCTTAAGGTATCAGCAACAATATTCTTTGGGTCGGGTCAAACGGCCAGTTGAATCTGCATAATTGGTGCACCATTATCGTGCTTTAAATTTTAGTTTCTTTGCTACGATTTGTAACCCCTAAGCCGATCCAACGCGTGTGATTGCGCGATGCGTGGCTGGACACAGACCACGGCTGGAGCGCATTGCGCGATAAGCAGTTGGACACAGACCAACCCCACGGCTGGAGCACATGGCGCGGTGATTACGCGTGTCTGCTTTGTCTAATGAAATAAAGATAGTGGATGGATGGATGTATGTATGGATGGATGTATTATGTAGGATGGAAACTGATTTGCTTGCATTTGCTTGCGAACGCAGTAAAAGCTTCTTTTTTTTCTCAGGTCGGTCGGAAAAACAGCTGACAGCTCTGATGCTTTGATCAGCTTTATTTTCCTTGTTCCTTGTGTTCACTGGGCAATCTATAGATGTTAAGTAGCCACGTGCTTCTTTCAAAGCTGCACGTTATTGGCCGAAGCCAGTAACAAAGCTCTGATACCAGCCAAACAAGTCCTGCATGTTAATCAGCTGTGAGTGTCTCCGCCCCCAGTACGCAAATCCCTGCGGCTTGGTTTTACTCTGAAAACAAACTGATTTCTAACAAAGTTTATCAGTTTAAACACTTAATTTCTCAGAAGTTGAAGCTTTTATTGATTTTTTCTCAGTTAGAGTGTGCCGACTTGTTCCTGGTTTTGGAGTGGCTGGTCACAAATGTTTAAACTTTAGAATTAAGTTTTGAAATACAATATACTCTGTATACAAAATGTGACTCGGGCGGTCGGCCAGGAGGCCGCCCATCAGGCAGGAGTCAGTCGGGCGGTCGGCCAGGATGCCGTCCCTCAGGTAGGAGCCGGTCGGGTGGTCGGCCGGGATGCCGTCCCTCAGGTAGGAGCCGGTCAGGCGGTCGGCGTCAGGGAGACCGTCCCCCCAAGGCAGGAACCACGTTGGCTGGTGCACAGACTTCAGCGAGCGTCAAGACATCTTCGAGCGTCAAGACGTCGGCATCGATCGGCGGGACTGTGTCCGCTTCGTCGAGCGGCGAGACGGCTGCGGCACTGGGACCCTCTGTCGAGAACGAAGAGTCTGCAAAGTTGGGACCCCCTGTAGAGGTCGAGGTTGGGTCTTCGTCGTTCGCCGAAGAGCCGGAACCAGGAACTGAAGGACCAGGAGCCAGGAACCAGTCTGGGTGCCGATGTGGCGATGTCTGGAGGTGTCGAGACATCTGTTGAGCAAACGTCTGCGGTACGGAGACCCTCCGTCGGTTGCGAGACCTCTGGCTACGAGACCTCGTGGGAGGAGTCCACCAGGACCCTCTCGGCACAGGAAACTAGAGGGGGTCCCTCCTAGGCCCGCTCGGCACAGGAAACTGGAGGGGGTCCCTCCTGGGGGGGTCCCTTCTGGGCCCCCTCAGCACAGGAAACTGGAGGGAGTCCCTCCTGGGAGGGAGGGGTCCCTCCTGGGCCCCCTCGGCACAGAAAACTGGAGGGGGACCCTCCGAAGACGTCGAGGCGTCGGGACCCTCCGAAGACGTAGAGGCGTCGGGACCCTCCGAAGACGTAGAGGCGTCGGGACCCTCCGAAGACGTAGAGGCGTCGGGACCCTCCGAAGACGTAGAGGCGTCGGGACCCTCCGAAGACGTAGAGGCGTCGGGACCCTCCGAAGACGTAGAGGCGTCGGGACCCTCCGAAGACGTAGAGGCGTCGGGACCCTCCGAAGACGTAGAGGCGTCGGGACCCTCCGAAGACGTAGAGGCGTCGGGACCCTCCGAAGACGTAGAGGCGTCGGGACCCTCCGAAGACGTAGAGGCGTCGGGACCCTCCGAAGACGTAGAGGCGTCGGGACCCTCCGAAGACGTAGAGGCGTCGGGACCCTCCGAAGACGTAGAGGCGTCGGGACCCTCCGAAGACGTAGAGGCGTCGGGACCCTCCGAAGACGTAGAGGCGTCGGGACCCTCCGAAGACGTAGAGGCGTCGGGACCCTCCGAAGACGTAGAGGCGTCGGGACCCTCCGAAGACGTAGAGGCGTCGGGACCCTCCGAAGACGTAGAGGCGTCGGGACCCTCCGAAGACGTAGAGGCGTCGGGACCCTCCGAAGAACCAGGACCAGGAGCCGAAGAGCTGTCCGTCGAGTCTGTTGCAGGCGAGGAGTCGTCCGTCGAGTCTGCTGCAGGCGAGGAGTCGTCCGTCGAGTCTGCTGCAGGCGAGGAGTCGTCCGTCGAGTCTGCTGCAGGCGAGGAGTCGTCCGTCGAGTCTGCTGCAGGCGAGGAGTCGTCCGTCGAGTCTGCTGCAGGCGAGGAGTCGTCCGTCGAGTCTGCTGCAGGCGAGGAGACGTCCGTCGAGTCTGCTGCAGGCGAGGAGACGTCCGTCGAGTCTGCTGCAGGCGAGGAGACGTCCGTCGAGTCTGCTGCAGGCGAGGAGACGTCCGTCGAGTCTGCTGCAGGCGAGGAGACGTCCGTCGAGTCTGCTGCAGGCGAGGAGACGTCCGTCGAGTCTGCTGCAGGCGAGGAGACGTCCGTCGAGTCTGCTGCAGGCGAGGAGTCGTCCGTCGAGTCTGCTGCAGGCGAGGAGTCGTCCGTCGAGTCTGCTGCAGGCGAGGAGTCGTCCGTCGAGTCTGCTGCAGGCGAGGAGTCGTCCGTCGAGTCTGCTGCAGGCGAGGAGTCGTCCGTCGAGTCTGCTGCAGGCGAGGAGTCGTCCGTCGAGTCTGCTGCAGGCGAGGAGTCGTCCGTCGAGTCTGCTGCAGGCGAGGAGTCGTCCGTCGAGTCTGCTGCAGGCGAGGAGTCGTCCGTCGAGTCTGCTGCAGGCGAGGAGTCGTCCGTCGAGTCTGCTGCAGGCGAGGAGTCGTCCGTCGAGTCTGCTGCAGGCGAGGAGTCGTCCGTCGAGTCTGCTGCAGGCGAGGAGTCGTCCGTCGAGTCTGCTGCAGGCGAGGAGTCGTCCGTCGAGTCCGTTGCAGGCCGAGGAGTCGTCCGTCGAGTCTGCCTCGTCCGTCGAGTCTGCTGCAGGCGAGGAGTCGTCCGTCGAGTCTGCGGGTCGGGCAGAGAGGGGACCTGAGACCCACGTCTACCCCTCCTTCTGCTGGAGCGAGGAGCCTTAACTGCAACTGGGTCTGGTGCAGTAGGTTCAGGTGCTGCAGGTTCTGGAGAAGCTAACAGATGTAAGTTGGCAGCAGAGTTTGGAGTAGCTTCCTTCAATGTTCTGATTTCAATCAGGAGCGCCAGTAAGAAATCCACGGTGGCGACCTCTGCTGGAAGCTGGCTGGTAGCTGTTTTAGCTGCTGGAAGCAGGCTGGTAGTTGTTTTAGCTGCTGGAAACTGGCTGGTAGCTGTTTTAGCTGCTGGAAGCTGGCTGGTAGCCGTTTTAGCTGCTGGAAGCTGGCTGGTAGCTGTTTTAGCTGCTGGAAGCTGGCTGGTAGCTGTTGTAACAGGCTGCTGGTTGTTGGTGGCTGCAGGCTTAAAAACAGAAAAGTCCAGATCTGGTGGAGGACTAGGACTGACTGCCTGGAGTCGGATGAGTGGCTCCAACCAACACTTCTCTACCAGTACTTCGTCCAGAATTTCCTCCATACCAGGGGAGTCAATTAACCAAGGAATAGAAAGATATTCCTGAAACATGGCTGTGGTGGCCTCCCACCTCTCCAACAGATCACAGGAAGAGCCCGAGTTCACATATCTCTGGATGGTGTCACAGAGCATGGAATAATCCTCAAAAGGGAGTCTGGACAAACAATACTTGTTTGCTGGGTTCATGTTTTATGGTGGTGTCCTACTGTCAGGGTTTCAGACAGATCAATGAACCCAATGGTGCAGACAAGAGTACACGGGAGGCAGGAATACAAAAATAGATATTTAATTATAATAAATCAAAAAAGGCTGACAGGGCAGCAAACTCACTCTTGGGAGACGTGGTCAACACAAGAGACATCAGGGGAGACCCAACGAGGACACCACAAGGAATTAACTGACAGGCAGGCTATATATACACAGAGACAAGACAGGACACAATCACAAAACACCTGGGAACAATTAACTAACTAAAGACACAGAGCAGGACTGGTAAACTAATAAATAAAGGTTTAAATAAAAGGAGACTAAACTGGAGGTTAAACCAAGAGTGATCAAAACATGGAGACTAAACCAGAAGGGAAACTAATAAAGGTTAAACTAAGAGTAAAGGTTAAACAGAGTAATCAAACATGGAGACTTGAACTAGGAGAAAGGACTGGAGATGTAGAAACTAAATACAAGAATTAAGAACTGATAAACCAGGAGACCAGGGGAATTATCAAACCTAAGCATTAATAAATACTGGGGCAGGATCTAGGGAGTAAGCTAACCATGAAACTAGGAAGACTGGTACAAGGGAAACTAAATAAAACTAAAAAACAAACATCAGGAGCTGGCTGACAAAAAGCAAAAGGAGAACATACAAAGGATGCTCACTAGATGGTGCCATCCTGACAGTAAATTATGCTTGGGAGAGAGTTTCCTGAACCAGCTCTGAACCAGATCACACTGGAACTTTCTGGACACTGGCTGCTTGTTTCTTGGCTGTGGAGAAGTGAACACTGGAGAGTCATGGAGTCTCCCACTTGGACTGCTGCGGTGCCAGGAGTTTGGTTTACATAAACCGCTGCTGGCTTGCTATGATCTGTACAATTTACAAAGAAGAGTTTGCAAATATTTTCATGAACATTATTATTACAACATAAAAAAATATATTACAGTTGTAGATGAAAAAAAAAAGTAAAATACTGTACCCTTAACAGTCAATAAGTATCCTTTACTAAATGTTTGTATGTAATATGTTCCACTTTGACATAAGTAAATGGCTTTGTCTTCCTTGTTAACAGAACTGATGATACGAATCATTTCATCATCTTTCCTGTGTACTTGGAAACGTGTGTTATCGAATGGCTCCAGCAGATACATTTTCTCATAAACTGTTGTAGCAATTGTTTGGAGTATATTTCCAAGAGACTGCTTATACCATTGACTGAATCTGTGTTCTTTCTGAAGGAATGGACAGGAAAAATTAGCACGGCCACCAAGTTCACACTCAACTGAAATGATCCCATGAGCAACTCCTACAGGCTGAAGAAGGCCTGAGGAGGAGAGATGAGAAAGAAAGCAAAAACTGCATCAAAAATATCATTATTGGTTATCATAAACAACATTTTAAGGTTAATCTGATGTGATTTAGTTTTCTTTCACTAATAGAACAACAACGGGGTCTGGTAGCAGGTATTAAACTGAGTGTAGGTGATGCTAGAAATAAACTGCACTTACAGACAGTTCTAAGAAGAACCAAAGCAGACAGTCCTCTGATCATTGTGGTACAGCAGCCTTTTCTCACAACACTGATGTTTTCATACTCAATGGAACATTTGGTCGCAAGATGATCAAGCTTGGCAAAGAAGACGCAAAGGGATTGGCTGAAATGTATTGGAAAATCCGCCTACATTCACCAGCATCATTACGATGACTTGAAAATGTGTTATGTTGTATAATTACACTAAAATGTATTCCTAAAAACACTGAAATCCATAGAACAAAGTTGTTTTAAATAAATAAAAAAAACACTAAGTTAATATGCAAAAAAGTAAACAAGATTAGCTTTGAAAATAACTCCTTATAGCAAAGTACTATTTAAATTTATTTTTTTAGGACTCGAATAAAGTTTACAACATCACAAACTTTGAAGACATAATTACTGTTAAATAGCATTGGGGCCAAAACTTATTACCGTATATATTATAAACAATACTTTAGTGAAAATAGTTACTGTTTGCACCAGCTTTCTGCAAACCTGAACATAGAAAAGCAGGTAAACATGATGGATGGATGGATGGATGGATGAATTTTGACTTGATGACTTTATAAACTCAGCATCATGATGTCAAGAAATTGGAACAATTACTATAACCAGTTTCTGTCAATTGCTATCTGGTAAACTTTCATTCTGATGCAGATATGTTGTTTTTGTGCAAATTCTGAATTGATCTAGTTTTAGATGAAGATGCAGGCCTCAGGATTTTGCCTCACTCTAGCTATATCCAACTGTGAGAGAGGATACACATTTTTACGACTAAAGTAGACAAGAAAAATGAACTCAGAAGTGTCATATCAGAAAAGACAGTATTGGTGCCCATATCCAGCAGTCACTGTGCAGGAGGCGGGGTACACCTTGGATACGTCTCCAGTCCATCACAGGGACAGATAGAGACAAACAACTCCAATAATTCTCATTCAGGTCATCTGGACAGTTTAGTTTTTATAGAGTGCCCCGCCGACTCCTCCCAGGCAGGCAGCCACAGCCAAAGTGGTTCAAGGCAACAGAGTTCATGTGAAATCATCCAGGTACCAAATCAATAATTCTCAGTCAGGTCAGCTACACAGTTTATTTTTTATAGAGACATTCTGCACTCTGTCCTGAGGGAGGAGTCGACGGGGGACAGGATGGCCTCCAGAAACCATCTTGGCTCCAGCAAACTGGTTGGTCCACTTAAAGAGTTTACTGCTTGGTGGGGAAACAGTTTACTGGAACTCCTCTGACTGATGAAGCCCTCCAAATAGAGGGTTAAATGCCTCTATAAAAATGAAACTGTCCAGATGACCTAACTGATAATTTTTGGATTTGGTACCTGGATGATTGAGCATGAACTTTGTTGAGACAAACAACCATTCACTCTCTCACTCACACCTAGGGACAATCTAGAGTTATGAATCAGCCTAACATGCATGTTTTTTGGCCTATGGGAGGAAACAAGAGTACCTGGAGAAAACACATTTCCCTGAGGGAACATGCAAACTCCATCTAGATAGCCATCAGTTGACAAGGAGGAACCCAAACCCAGAACAGTGGTCATTCCAAATGTTGCGGGAGTATCAGAGAAATTGAGACATTTATTTTCTAAACACAACGTCCCAGTTGCTTTTAAACCCCAAAATACTTTAAGGCAAAGACTAGTTCATCCCAAAGATCCAGTCCCCCGGCACAAACAGAGTAATATTGTGTATGCTGTTCAGTGTCAGGAGGGCTGTGATCAGTCTTACATTGGGGAAACTAAACAGCCACTGGCCAAAAGGATGGCCCAGCACAGAAGATCAACATCATCAGGTCAGGACTCTGCGGTCTACACTCATCTCCAGGCCAGCGGTCACTCTTTCAGGAATGAAGATGTTCACATCCTTGATAGAGAGGAACGATGGTTTGAGAGAGGAGTAAAGGAGGCCATCTTTGTGAAAAGAAACTGTCCATCATTAAACAGAGGTGGAGGCCTCTGTGTTCAACTGTCCCCCTCTTACAATGCTGTTATTGCTAGTATCAATCAGCCCTCTGTGAATAGCAAACAACCATCAGGATGCTAATGATCAACTGCACCACCATGCTGCTCTAGTTGTATCAGACTTTGCGAATATTTTAAGATGTCAAGACAAGTACTTTTAATGAAAAAACTATTAAAACTGTTTTTTGTTTGTTGTTGTTGTTTTTACAAAGATTGCACATGGTTGTCAATACTATTTGCATACTGTCCATTGAATCACTGTGGTTAGATGATTTGGCAGAGGAATTGCACATGAAAAATGGGTCCATGAGGGTATTGATCTTGCCTTGTTTGTCCTTCAGTATCACTTCACGTGACCTCCTACCAATCTGTAAAAAAAAAAAAAAAATGAAACAGTCATTTGTTCTTGGCAAAAGACAGTGTTTCCCTTTAATGTTTTGTTTGACAATATTTCTTAACAAATGTATTATTTTGTGAACCTCACTTCCTGTTTTATTTTGTTAAATGTTTACCTTTCTGCTTTTAGGTAAATAATGTTTGCTTCACACCAGGTTCCCTTATTAGTCAGTCAGTGCAACACATTGACTATGGGAATTGCGCCGCCGCGTGGTTCACCTGAAGTAATACAATCACACCTTTTCTAAAGGCAGATGGGCGTCAGCGTCAACAATGAGGCCCCGCCCTCTTTGTGTAAAAGGGGCTGACGCCCCACCTTCATTCTCTTTTGCCCTTCACCTCGCTTCACACCTGAACTTCGCAGGACTGAGGACTCTGTGACTGGATCGCTCGACTGGAGGTGAGCACGCTCCCTGCCCAGAGTGTCACGGAGGGCTTCTCTGCAAGCGCTAGGGTTAGCGGGAGGCTAACCTAGTGTCGTCAACATTTTATTTTCTGCTATATCGCCGCTCAGTTAGCGGGCGCTAACTGTGCCACACACTACCTGCTTAGCTAACAGAGCTAACAGGCTAGCCGCTGCGAGCAGCTCAGCGAGAGGACTTCTTTGCCACAGTTAACGGATGGCTAACTGGTTACAACTCAACGTCTCTTCTCGGCCATGGCTCCGGAGAAGAGCGAGAGGAAGTCGAAGAACTCCAACAAGACCAGCAGGCCAGCGAGCCCCGGCTCTCAAGCCTGCTCCAGCGGATGTGGCTATTCTCTTTCAACAACGGACACCCACGAGGCCTGTCCGGTCTGCTTAGGGTTGCTACATGTGAAAACACTCAACGCTTTTTCTCGCAGATGGCTCTGGAGAAAGGCAAGTGAAAATCGAGAAACTCCGCTGCTAACTGGCTAGCTCCCACGGTTAGCCCGGCTAACCAAGAGCTCCCATGACAGCGCGAGACAGACATTGGGCTCATGTAACGCTGCTAACACGATTAGCGCTGGTAACATGATTAGCGCTGCTAACACGATTAGTGCAGCTATGAGCGGACAACGGAGGACTCCACTGTGAGATATGTGAAAAACTGCTTGGTCTAGCTTGATAACTAACCTTCTGTTCTGTCTGTTTCGCTATCATGTGTAGTCAAATTGACAATAGAGTTCATCCCACGGCTGTCTACCGATTGCTGCTCTGCTCGACGGCCCATTTAGCACCACTAACGGGTTCACAAGTACCTCCACGTTTAGCTCCCGCTAACAAGGAGGTTCTCCGACGAGCACAGTCCAGGAGGAGGACTTTCTGCCTACCTGATCAGCTACGCTGACTGGTAGTTTTCCTACGTCCACAACGAGAACATTGTGACGCTGAGAGCTTATCCACCTATGAGCTAAAGGATGGCTATCAGACGTTAACCATGTCAGAGTTCGAGGAACCCTGATGAAGTGGACAAAGGCGAGCAGAGGGAATCTCCTCCAAACAGGAGAAAGGCCAACTACTGCCCCCGACGAAGCCTCCAACGACGGAGCAAGGCCTCGAGGAGGGAGCAGAGGGCTTTTCACAACAAGCTGCAATGGTGCTTGTTGAAGCAGACGGATCCACTCCGGCTCCGCTTGACTTGTGCCACAGAACGGTTAAGTCTCTCAGGTGCCAAGACCTGCACCCCCATCGGGACAACAAGAGTCAAGGTTGATGGGTAACTATTCCTCCCGAGGCAGCAACCTCGGTGAGGCATGACACGCCGGTGTCCCCAGGTTTTTTAACTGGGTTCACGCGGTCAGGGTCGGCACCCA
The DNA here is from genome assembly GCA_038048925.1 of Garcialebias charrua. Lineage (NCBI taxonomy): Eukaryota > Metazoa > Chordata > Actinopteri > Cyprinodontiformes > Rivulidae > Garcialebias > Garcialebias charrua. The sequence continues at coordinate 25,543 of JBBPBX010015586.1, read as the reverse complement.
GGGCGGCCACCGTTTCCTCCCTTCTCCCAGTTCCGGACTGGGAGGGCAGGGAACTGACGGGTCTGTCTCACATCCAGAACTTTAGCCACCAAGGCCTAACCAGCAAACCATGTCATCTTCAGTAGTGCAACTAGAAAGGATCTAGCGCACATAGTGCCCCAAGGCCTGCACGGCCTCAATGCTGCAGGCTCTCCAGGTAGAAAAGCTGTAGGAACTGCAGGGAGCTACCAACAAAGGTAAAAGACGACTGAGCTGCTGGATGAGGCCCACAGGATGGCAGACTTTACTGCCCGCCCTTTGGGCGCATCGGCAGTCGCTCTGGGTAAGAGCAGGACTGAAGTGGTTGTCGCACAGTGACACCAGTGACCAACATCCTCACTGATGAGGGCTTTTCCACCCACGGGAAAAGGAAAGCCACACATATTCAAACCTCCCCGGGGTCCAAGAGACCATGGTGGAAGGGACAAAGATGTTCGTTAAAACACAAAACATGTTCCCCTGTTTGTGCGATAAAAACAAAATGTTGTTTTAAAGCACTAATAAAACCACATAATGTTTTAGTGTCTCTGTGCAGAAGTCACAGGTCAACCCAGTACTTCTCCTGCGGTGCGGAGAGAAAGCAGAGGCCTGCATGATCCTGAGCTGTCCCTGTACCATTACAGGCATTTTCACCCACAGAGGGAGAGAAAAGGTCGAACTTTTACCACCAGTATCTGTGTTAAAGGAGCACAGATTAACCTGTCCAGAACGTTTAGACACATAAGAACACTCAAATGCTTGTGTAATAAAGAGAATTTGCCGTTCACACACGACAATAAAGTCTCAAACTACTCAAGCTGTTCTGTATCACGACTCAGCAGAAACTCCGGCTACCTCAGAGGGATAGGCAAGTCGCCCGGAAGGCGAACGACAGGGGGCCATTCCCCTCCCACCCCCCTTTCCATCCCCTTGACACACAAACATCACAGAATACACATGCCTTCCAGACTGAACGCACACGCTGGCGCCTGGAACGTATGCAAACCAAGCACGTGGGTCACGTCCATTGTCACCCTTGGTCTCTGGCTACAGTTCTACAAGCGGCTACCTCCTTTCATGGAGGTGCTGTCGTCCTCCATAAGCTTAGACCATGCTCATGTCTTAAGAGACGAGATCTCAACCATGATACAGAAAGGAGTGATCAGAATGGTCCTTGCTCACGATGTAAAAAAGGGACATTACAGCAAGTACTTCCTGGTCCCGAAACGGGATAAGGGCTTGAGGCCCATCTTGGACCTCTGGGGTCTGAACAGAAGAATAAAAAGATACAAATTCAGGATGCTAACACTCAGACAAGTCATCCACTCGGTTCGACCGAGAGATTACTTCTGCACGGTGGATCTGAAAGACGCTTTCTTCCACGTGAGCATCCTGCCCTGCAACAGAAAATATCTCTGTTTTGCCTTCGAGGGCATCGCGTTCGAGTTCTTGGCAATGCCTTTTGGCCTGAAAACCGCCCCCAGATCATTCACGAAATGCCTGGACGTGGCCCTGACCCCGCTGAGGGGTCAAGGGGTCAGAGTTCTGAACTATCTGGACGATCTGCTAATACTTGGACACAACAGAGTCCAAGCATAGCAGCACGCAGAGAGGGTGATATCTCACCTGGAAGCTCTAGGTTGTGTTATGAACCTGGCAAAAAAGCAATCAGACCCCATCCCAGATTACCGTATTTCTGGGAGTACAGCTCAACTCCATTTTGTACAGGGCAAGGCTCTCAGAGGCACGGGTTTCATCCCTCCACCTCTGCTTAGTGCGTTTTCAGCTAGGCCAGAGGGTGCCTATCAAGCTATGCCAGCATCTCTTGGGCCGGTTGGCAGCAACTATTGTCTGCGTGCCTCGGGCCTTATTAAGAATGTGCCCTCTACAGATATGGATCAACAAACAAATGCAACCTGTCCCCCCTCGATGAACTAGAGGGATACTGATTGGCAAAGTTGGGTGCCAGATCGCTAGGGAGCGCTAATGCGCTAATCCGCTTACAACGGACCTAAACAATTTTTCAGCGTTACAACGGATTGGCTAACTTTTATAATTCATAAGCGGATTTGTGCTATTTTTATTTAAAATGCAGTACCGCTAATAACGAATTATCTATCAATAAAAATTAAAAAGCTTATTTACGGGTTGTTAACAAACCATATCCTGTCAGCGCCGGATGTGGTCCGTGACAAAAAAGCGTCCCTCTGTCCCGCTGCAGCAGGTGTACTGGTATACTTGGTATCCTTCAAGACCGAGGCTTTCCCAAAATGCATTGTGTTTACATTGCGCGTGCGTATTGAAGGAAAATTTTGGATGATCGTTATGTCGGACGAAGCGACGGAATACACTTTTAAATGTAAGTTATGTTAAAATGTGGGATTAAAAAATCAAAATCCTAAAGAGGTTATGATTTTAAGCAGATGATAGGCTTTTGTCATTTGCGTAGACATTTTTTTGTATTATTTTTTGTCGGAGATCAGCTCGTACAATGGGTCCCGTAATATTTTCGCCGCTAAGCTAATTTTACTTTTTATTTTTTTAAGGGAGCAAGGAGTAGACCGAAGCTAAGCTTTTATTATTTATTATTTTATTATTAAACCGTCCACACTTGTTCATTCAGAAAACATTTATGCACGATTATGGCAGCTTCTGTTTTCACGTATTTAACCTGTAAAAATGAGAAGATATGGCTTCAAAACGCAAAGTAGATGTGTTTATCCCTGCTGAGGAAAGTGACCAGCTCTTAATTAGACCTCTGTGAGTTTTTTTTTTTTTCAATTTAGATAATAGCTGCATCCTAACTTCACAAACACACGAATTATCGGTTTTTTTATATGCAGATTTTTTTCTTATGTCGCAGTGGTGCTGGTCAGGAGGTGGGGAGTAATAAAATAATTAATAATTAAGCTTTTATTAAGCTTCAGAATGTAAACAGCCACCTTTTCACGAGTGCAAAACAATCTGAAGCTGTGTTATGGAGGTACACGACTGAATCAATTTATTCATCTTATGCTTCTGACTGAGTACACTTTCATTATAACCACATACAGTACTGTACAGAACCTGTGATCTCAATAAAGTACAGGTCTTCTTGTGTTGTGCGGTGGAAACTACACTTTTTCTAAGACATTATTTTCCGTTTCCCCTCTTCATTCATTTTTTATGTTGCTGTTATTAGGATAATTTCGGAGAAGATGGTGCCTGCTTGACAAGGTAAATCCTCTGCAGGCAAAAAAGATATAGGGTAATCTAAAAAAATAAATACAAAGTATGTACATGTGTAATGAAGAATATATTTTGTATGTGCAACTGTTAATACATGTAAAGTTTTTTTTATGTTTGTTGCTTTTTTTGCCAACTGTGATGTTTCCTCTGTTCAGGACTGTAAATATCCAGGCGGGTCAAGGAGTTAATGGGAAGCTGCTGCTGTGACTTGGTCCTGGTTTGTCATCATGGACAGAGACCTTCCACTGCACCTCCTGTCCTAACTGTCTCCATCACTGAGGACACTCCAAGTCCAAGCGCAGCAGCAGGTGAGCCAGGGCTGAGGAACGGAGATGGAGAAGAAAGAGGCAGCAGGACAGAGAGGATGATTTATTTCAGTTCATCAGAAGAGATGAAGCAGCAGAGAGAAGAACAAATGTAAGTAGAGACAGAATGGAGAGACTTTTCACAATTCTCAAAAGAATGAGCAAATAAATGAATTAATTTATTGTATTTTTATGTTCTTGATGTAACCAGTGGCACCTGTTGGTGCTCTCCATCACTGATTGAAAGGCAAGCAGATAAAGGAGCAGGTGTGGCCTTTCAGAAAAGTTTGTCAGAGCTCTGATTGTTCTTCTGCTGTTGGGGTGTGTGTGGTAAGAAATCACTTTATCATGATCTGGTGGTTTTAAAAACTCAAGGTATCTCTCCTAATGTGTTGTTTGGACTGTGGTTTTATTTTATTTAAAAAAATAAAATACTGTACAGTTGAATGAAAATAAATTATTTAAAGCTGTTATGCTGATCAAGACAGACATCTAGTGGTCAAATGGAGCAACAGCATGGTAATTCAATTGTTGAATTTATTTAGCGGATTATAATTAGCTTCCCCTAATTTTCATAAGACATTAGTGTTTTGAAATTGCGGACCTAAATTAATTAATTAGTGCTTTAGAAATAGCAGAACTAATTTTTGGATTACCGTTGCCCAGCACTGCTGGACAGTGTTGGATGGACTGACAATGTTCTGCCTGATAGAGTCTATTTTGTTGACAAAGTAGCTCTGAAAGTTATCACAGGTAGACTGAGTGGTAGTTTTCAGAACATTGACAGAGGGATTGATGACAGACTGGATTGTGCTAAATAGCATCCTCGGCCGGTTAAAGCTGGTTGAGATTAAATTGGAGAGGTACTGTGACTTGGCCTGCTTAACAACATTTTGATAATCACAGAGACAATCTCTCAGTATTCCCTAGGACACATGAAGCCGGTCGCGCCTCCATTTTCGCTCTGCTTTCCTGCAGCATTGTCGAAGTGCCCGCGTTGTTTCGTTGAGCCATGGAGGTGATTTGATCTTTAAAGAAGCCTGTTTGAGAGGAGTGATGGAGTCCAAGATCGTTGTGCAAGTGTGATGGAAGGAGGTGATGAAGTCCTCAGGATGTAGAGATGGGTCCAGGCTGACGTCAGAGCATAAGTCAGTGCTCTTAAAGGCATCAGTGAACTGACTTGGAGTGGATGGGGTGATAGAGTGGCAGAGATGTGCTGGGAGAACAGCCTTTGGTGCAGGATGGGTGGAAAATTAAAATAAGATGGGAAAGTGGTCTGAAATACAGGTGTCCAGAATCTCCACAGCAGATATGTGAAGGCTATGGGAGATAATTAAGTCCAGTGTATGACCCTGACTGTACGTGGCCCCTGAGACAGATTGCGACAGATTAAAAGAGTCCAGAAGGTCCTAAAACTCACATCCAAGTTGATTACTTGGGCAGCAGATATGTGCATTGAAATCTCCACAAAAAAGCAGGGAGTCAAATTTTGGCAGCAGTTCAGCCAGTAGTTCTGAAAACTCACTGAGGAAGTCCTTATTATATTGTGGTGGCCGATAAATGAGCCCACACAGCAGAGGTTTAGCAGATTCCAGCACAAACAGCATAATTTCAAAGCTGTTGTAGTTTTTCTGAGGCAACAGGCGGCACTTGAACGCATCACTGAACACAGCAGCCAGCCCCCCCCCTCTTCCAGACCCGCGCGGAGCACTCAGGTAGGAGCAGCCAGGTGGGAGGAGCTCAGAGAAGCAGCTGTTGTCCTGTGATTTTTGCCAGGTTTCAGTAATCAGAAACAGATCCAGACGATGAGTTGAGATCAAATCACTTAATATAAAAGTTTATTAGTGATCAATCGGGCGTTAAACAGTGTTGCACGTACTGGAACACAGCCAGTTATGTCACCCGTAGCTCGAGCGAGCGGGCGAAGGTTCTGTTTAAAGCAACCTCGGTTCTGGTTCTTCACCGGGGGCCAAGATGGATACTGATAGCTGATGTCATGATTGACAGCAACAAGGCAGCGATGGCGATGAACCATGGAACGATGGACATCAAAGATGCTGAATTCAGGAGGTAAGTCAGCCGTAGCCGTGCTGTGAGAGGAGAGATATTTTTTTAATCTCACCAGGACTCCCGCTCTTGTTCCACGTCGTCTGTGGCGCTTGTTGCGTGGCGACATGCTGGCGTTGCGTTGTAGGTAGGCAGGAATGGACACCAGGAAAGGTGGAGGTGGTGGAGGCTTAAAATGTCCATGATTGTCAGTAGTCGGTGGGTTGATTAGCGAGTCTTGTATACTTAGAAGAGTTGAGCGATCATAGACCAGAAGCGAGGATGCATCGTCGATGAAAAAAAGGCAAAACACGAACAACAAGTAGCACTTTGAGATTTTCATTAATGAAAAGTGCGTTATAAATTGAATTCATTATTATTATTATTATTAACAATAAAAAGTTCAAGAGAGGAGGTAGAAAGCGTGCCGTGAACAACAAAGGCGCCATCTTGGAACCCTTGGAATATTAATCATCTGGACACGTTTGGCTGTCGAACTGAGAGACAGAACACTGGAGAGCCACAGAGTCTCCTGGACGGACGGCAACAGGTGGAGGCTTCTGACTGATCATTTTGATTTTAGGTTCTGGAGCTGTAAAATATGGGAAACATTTACCTAATTTAAGTACTTACAGTACATGCCACAACAAAAATATGGTTTGTTTTTAAAGACATAAACTTCTGATAACTTAAAGCTGAGATTTGTTCGATTACCTTTGACGCTGATAAAAGTGACATTAAAAACAGTTCTCTGGAACTCAAGTATTTCTTCACAGTAGTAAAAGGCAGTATCACTCAGTTTAATGTGGTTTATAGAGAGAACAAATGTGGGAGTGGTGGCGCAGAGGTTAAGAAGGTGAGCTTGTGATCGGAAGATCGCTGGTTCAAGCCCCGGTACCGACAACATCAAAGATGTGGGTGGGATAAGTGAAGCGGTCACACCTGTCTCCACCCTCATCTGCCCCACTCTGGGCCCTTGAGCAAGGCCCTTAACCCACACCATCTGCTCCCCCGGGAACCCTAGATATCAGCTCTCTACTCCACACAGAGGGCTGTGGTTGCTCGGTGGTCTGTGGTTGTGTCAGGAAGGGCATCCGGCGTAAAAACAACTGCCAAATCTTCGTGCGACTAGATCGCTGTGGTGACCCCTAACGCAGGGAAAAGCCGAAAGAAGAAAAAAAAAAAAAAAGAAAAAAAAAAATAGAGAGAACAAATGTCCCAGATTGTTGTTTTGATGTAAAGTGATGTGTCGTTCTGGCAGCATCATGATCATATGTGTACGATGCTCCTTAGACTTCAGGCAAGTTTCCAGGAACACGTTTCTTCCAAAACAAGAACCCTGACTGTTTAGATCTTCTGTTACACATTAGAGTGACATCACCCCCAGCATCTACTGTCTTTGTTGAAATATTGTGGTGTTCTGCAGATTCTGAAATCAAACATGTTTTAAAAATGTAGGAAGCGTAAAAAGTATCAAAATGATAAAAAAAAAAATAATAATAAAAAAAAAAATAATAAAACTTACCTGCAGCTGTGAACAAAATGGCTACATAAATATGATGATCATTGCCCTGATAATGAACCTCCAACATCTGGTACTGTATATGATGGAACTACCGACTAATTAATCCTAATGTGGCTCTATTGAGTAGGGGGACACATTAAAGTGGGAGGATCCTGTTTAAGTATATCTTCTTGGTACCCCCACAGTGGAAATCTTGTTTGGTTCAAGGTTTGCTATAATAGCAGCTTGAGCACTTTTGTCACATGAGCTACTTCTACTGTTCCAAAATGGTTCAGTTCTTTGTTATAACTTGTTTACTATTAACGTTTTAAAAAATAAAGTGTTAAAACTGTGTTAAATAATAATAGAAAAAGATACGTATCACTTTCTATTCACAAAGTTTGGTGTCTTCCAAGCCTTTTCCTCTGAATCTGTTTCAGATCACTCCATTCACTCTGCTGCCATCTTCTGGTGGAAACAAGAATTAAACTTGTTTTCTTCAGAAGCAGCCAAGAATGAATGATTAACGTTATTTCTGGTTACAAAGTATTTTCTGCCAGAGTTTGTTTGTTTTTCATATTGTAGAATACCTTATAAGTAACAGCATTATATTATTGTTTGTGTGTTTGTTTAGGTTTTAGAGGAGTTTTATCAATTAGCTTACATTGAATTAATAAGTTTAATTAACACACAATTAATTATCTTTACATGTATTAAGCTTTATTTATGTGTTTGTGCACAGCTGCTGATTTGGCAATGGAACGATGTTCGCAGTGTTTGTTTAACAAGGGTTACCTGAAATTTCAGTTTTGACAAAACCTTGAGCCCAGTGGACTGCAAACAGTTTCCCAATTGAGAAATGGTCAAATAACAATAAATTAATAAATTAATAATAATGAATCAGAGTCAGAGATTCATCATTGTCATTCGCACCACATGTGGTACACGTGATGGAATGAGATTATGTACACAGGGTCCCAGTTACATGCAAAAATAAAATGTAAAAGAAGAACAAACCTCTGATCTGACTGTTCAAAACCAGACTGAAGACCCACTTGTTCAGAAAAGCTTTCAGTGTGTGACTTTTATTACTTTTGGTATTTTAGTATGTAGCTTTTTTGTTTACATTGCCTCCTTCTATTGCTGTTGCATTTATTCTATTTTCACTGATTTATTCTACCAGTTTATACATTTTTTTTTTTACCCTGTTAAGCACCTTGGTCAATGCAAGGCATTGTAGGAAGGTGCTATACAAATAAAGTTTATTATTATTATTATTATTATAAGAACAGTAATAAGATCTAATATATGAACTAAGAGAAACATCAACTAAAAATACACTAATCACTAATAGCATAAAAACAATACTTCGAATAGCAGCACGAACATGAGTCTGTGTGAGCAGAAGAGCACGAATGAACACAGCAGCATGAGTGACTCTGCGTCATGATTTGTACAGTATTTAAAGCAGTGTGTGGATGGTGACTGAAAAAAGTTTATAAGTAGAACTGGACAAACTTACCGGTATATGGAACCTGTTAAAATACAACTTACAGTAAAAATGAAACAAAATAAAAAATACATATTTTTTATTTTATTTTATTTTATTTATTCATGTTACATTTAAAATACCAAAAGAAAAAAATATACATAAAACCGTTTCACATATATGAAAATAAATCATAAAATGAAAGGTGGCAGAAAGAAGAAGAAATTTTATTATATCTGCCCCTTTTTTCAAAAACAAAACAATTCAATCAATTCAAACAATAATTATGAGTAACAGAGCAAAAAGAGTAACTCATCACAGATCTACAAAATTCTAGTACATTAAACAGCTAACTGAAAATTTTAGTATTGTGTCAGCAATTTAGTTTTGATAATTTTTTAAAACATAAACACTGATTTTGCATTTTTAACATCATTTCCCAAACCGTTCCACAATTCAACTCCCTGTATTGAAATAGACCGTCCCTTTAAACTGGTTTTCTGGTTTTGCAAAAATCTCAGTTCCCTTAAGACTGTAACAGATTTTTCTCTTAACAAAATGCATTTGAGCGTTTGAAGGTAGTGTGTTATTAAGAGCTCTATACATTACTAATAAAATATTATAGTCCACCAAATCATAAAACTTCAGTAATTTGAGTTGGTGAAATAATATATTTGATGGATGACAGTAAGGCTTTATATAAACTAGATAAGATAAGTGGCTGCAGAAGAAAGTCAAAGCAGAGTTCATGAAGAGTTTGAAAGAACAGCAGGAATGTAACAGTAAAAAAAATCATGTGACAGCTATGACACGATTAAAAAATACAAAATATAATTTTGAAAGTAAGTGGAGAAACTTGTCTGAAAAATATGTGCTGAAAGAGTATTTTAAAGATGATTTGACACTCATCTTGGAGTTGATTCAGTTATTTTTCTCCCTTCCCTCCTCTAGTTTAGTTGTATAACACACCAAACATTAAATACAGTTTGTGTAACTCCTGTAACATTTGGCAGAGCATGCTGCTTTTTGCAGTAAACAGTACTTTGGGCTGCAAGAGTTGACTTTTATTTTATTAACAGACATTTTCTAACGAAAGCATTTTACATTGAAGCTCTAAAAGTACCAAACTGCAGTTAAATATGAATTTTCATGTTTGCTGTGTAGAACTTCCTCCCATGGTCCATTCAAAATATTTATTAATTCAAACTACGGTATTCCCTAGAACTCACCACCCATCGTGATGAGAGTTATATTAAAATTTTGATTTCAAAATGGTATTTAAAAAATAAATTATATCAAATTATTTTGTTAGATGGATATTAACGTATCACGGGACATTGACAGGCAAAAGTAGAGCGCTGACTGACGTGATGCAGAGAAGGAAGGTAGATGTTTTATGTGTCCAAGAGACCTAGTGAAAGGGCAGCAAGGCCCGCAGCATTGGAGCAGGGTTTAAACTATGTTTCCACAGTGATGATATAAAGATAAATGGAGTAGCGGTGGTCCTTATGGAGGAGTTGGCAAACAATGTAGTAGAGGTGGAGAGTGTCAGATAGTGTGATGTGCCTGAAGGGAGAAGTAGAAGGCCTGATGCTAAACATAGTCAGTGGAGGATACATTTTGGAAAGATCTGGATCAAGTGATAGAGAGTATTCCCAGGGAGGAGAGAGAGATGATCGGAGCAGACCTGAATGGACATGTTATTAATATATATAAAACCCAAAAAGTAAAAGTTCTGTCTAGATAAGGCAGAAAAATGCACAGTCCATCACTGTGCTCCACATCAGCTCCCCGGAGAGGCAAAACTCAAGACCCCCAAATAACCAAAACCTCTGCTGGCCAGGACTATTTGGCCGCCTTTCATACAGGGACTGGTTAGGGTCAGGGTGTGTACCCGGGTGAGAAGGTCCTTTGCCAAGAAATCCAAACCCAGATCAAAACACCCCCGAGTCTAATTCAGTCCCAGTGGACTTCGTGTGCTCAATTGTTGTATCCATTTATTTACATGAAATGACCTCTGTGCCTCCGTCCAGTGAACATTGTCAAAGTCAAAGTCAAAGTCAAAGTCAACTTTATTGTCAGAACTGCAATATGTACAGGACATACACAGGGCCGAAATTGCGTTTCTCTCAGTCCCTCAGGATTGAAGAACCAAAATTTGAACTGACCCCCAACCATGTAGTTTAAGATGTGCAACCAATGAAGATTCAGTTCTGGTTCTAGTCTCTACTTGGAAGCGAAGGCCTGAAACAGTGTTGAGAAGAGCCTTGTCTGACCCCCCCACCCACTGCTTCTTACAATAATTGCATGTCAAAAGAAAGATACAATTTTTTGAGAGGAGATTACCTGTAGGTTCAGTTTTAAAAACCGTCCTATCAAACCTATTTTGAATCCATTTTTGTTGTTTAAAATAACTTTTGTTGGGCCTTTTTACAGGGTCTAATCTGCCTGGCCCTCGCCTTCCTGCACAGCTCCGCTCAATTCTCATTTCCCTTCACTGCACAGTCTGGGATTCCTCCTATAGACAACGATTTCTCCGGCCGATTTTTGACCGGACCAATCAGAGAGCAGAAGGCAGAGTTTTGAACGACGTCGACTGACGTCGTCATTCAAAATGGCTGCCGCCACGAAGGAATTTTCAATAAAACAAGGTAAAAAACTATTATTTCTCTGCTGAGAAAAATATATTTCTTAGCTGACGTTATATCAGAAGTGTTCCTGAGCAATCAGAGAGCAGAAGGCGGAGTTTTGAACGATGTCGACTGACGTCGTCATTCAAAATGGCTGCCGCCACGAAGGAATTTTCAATAAAACAAGGTAAAAAACTATTATTTCTCTGCTGATAAAAAATATATTTCTTAGCTGACGTTATATCAGAAGTGTTCCTGAGCTTAACAGTTCCTAAATCAATTCACGAAATGGTCAAATCTGCTGGATTTAAATAGTTTCGGTTTGACATTTTCCAAACAGCCTCGGGTGCGCTACGAAAATAAATGATAAAAAATCGAATTTTATCTCAAATGTTTCATCCAGGCCAACAGTCAGTAAATTAGAGCCATATAATTACACACTGGTAGCATAAAAAATATCCACCGAGTGGTTTCTGAGCTATTTATCTGAATAGCCTGGACCTCGCCAGGCTAAACTAACAAAACTCCGCCTTCTGTTCTCTGATTAGTCCATTCAAAAATCTCCAGGAGAAATCGTTTCTCTATGGAGAAAGTCCAGACCCTAGTCCAAAGCGAAGTGAAGGACAAGGGTCTGGTTTCAACCAGGCTAGGTCTAATCTGGCATGCACCAGAAAGTCTTTCAAATTTTTATTTCTCCGATATGCTGTTATCATTCTATGTTTGGATAGAAATGTACAGTCTGTTTGAAGTTTACTAAAATTGTTTTTAATGTGACCTGCTATTTGGGTTGTTGAATCTGAGAATGTAAGTACTAGGGGAATTAAAGGGTTGTTTGAAACTGATTTCTGTTGCTCAAAGGTTTTCAAACATCTCCTTAGAAAGGATCGAGAGTAACCTCTGGTGGTCAAAATGGAGAAAAGGATTTTGGTGGCCTGGATGAAATCAGTATGTTGTGTGCAGATTCTTTTAAATCTGAGTAATTGGGACTTGACTATCCCACCAAAGGTATGTTTTGGATGGAAACTTGATTTAAATAATAAGCAATGAGTATCTGTAGGTTTAAAAAAGACTTTTATGTCAAGTTTATGTGTGACTGGGAACTGACTACCTTTGAAAGTAGTCGTATCCAGGAAGTCTACAGACTCAAAACTTTTTACTGATTTCAACTTAATGGATGAATTGTGTGTATTTAAAGTATTTAAGAACACCTCAACACTTGGTGAAGGAAACAGAGGGGATGAGGAAGTGATGGGTAGGTTTAGTGTCAAGGAAAGAAACCAGGAAGGACAGATGGTGGTGGATTTTGCCAAGAGAATGGAAATGGCTATAGTCAATACCTATTTCCAAAAGAGGGAGGAACATAGAGTGACCTATAAGAGTGGAGGAAGGAGTACACAGGTCGACTACATTCTGTGTAGAAGGAAACCTGAGGGAGATTGGAGACTGTAAGGTTGTGGCAGGTTTTTTTTGTGACTCCTCGTACTGATGAAGTCTTTCGGATGAACGGCAAAACGTCAAATCAAAAAAGAAAACATACAGAGGATGTGACTTCACTTTGTTAGAATTTTTTTTAACCTGGATAATTGAGCATAAACATTATTGAGCATTAGACATTTTGAAAAAAACTCTTATGGCTATATTGAGCATTGACATTGATCTCCATTTTTTATTCTCCATCTCTGAGTGAAGAGTGGGAATTGGAAATTCCCCCGTCTGTATGTCTGTGCATGTTGTGAGCGAGATAATCTGAAAAAATAGCTAAGTGCTGATTTTCATTTTGGTGTGTGGCTGCATTTCAGTGTAAGAAAAGGTCACTGTCAGAACTGGGTTGCCAAGTTAAAATCCAAGATGGCTACCATCATAAATATATGTAAACTGGCCACCCCAATCATTTGAGTGAACTATGCTTTCTAGTTTTTATACTGCTATAAAATGTAATAACAAACAAATAAAAAAAACTTAACAAGAAGAAACAATAACCCAA
>JBBPBX010015585.1:38609-49257 GCA_038048925.1 Garcialebias charrua | reverse complement strand
ATATATATATATATATATATATATATATATATATATATACATACCGTATTTTCCGGTGTATAGGTCGCACCTTTTTATGGTTTTTTTCAAGGCCTGCGACCTATACTCAGGTGCGACCTATATATGGCTTGTTATCACTTTCGGTGAAACAAATTTTTAAATCCAGCTCATTTCACAATTACGTTCATTTATTAAGGAAAAGTTCAGCTCAGACATATATTTGCTATAATTTTTATCAAACAAATAATTGTTTTTAAGTGTTAATCTTCTTAAAAGCCTTGCTGTGCGCTCCTGTGGCAGACATTTGCAGCAGAGCTAAACGTAGGTGCGACCTATACACCAGTGCGACCTATCTAGGGATTTTTCCAATCTATTGGTGATAATTGGACAATGCGACCTATACACAGGTGCGACCTATACACCAGAAAATACTGTATATATATATATATATACACATATATATATATATATATATATATATATATATATATATACATATACATATACATATATATATATATNTATATATGTATATATATGTATATATATGTATATGTATATATATGTATATGTATATACCGGTATATGTATAAATATGTATATGTATACCGTATTTTCCGGTGTATAGGTCGCACCTTTTTATGGGTTTTTTTCAAGGCCTGCGACCTATACTCAGGTGCAACCTATATATGGCTTGTTATCACTTTCGGTGAAACAAATTTTTAAATCCAGCTCATTTCACAATTACGTTCATTTATTAAGGAAAAGTTCAGCTCAGACATATATTTGCTATAATTTTTATCAAACAAATAATTGTTTTTAAGTGTTAATCTTCTTAAAAGCCTTGCTGTGCTCTCCTGTGGCAGACATTTGCAGCAGAGCTAAACGTAGGTGTGACCTATACACCGTGTGACCTATCTAGGGATTTTCCCAATCTATTGGTGATAATTGGACAATGCGACCTATATACAGGTGCGACCTATACACCAGAAAATACTGTGTGTAATGTATATATATATATAATATATATAAATTATTATTATTATTATTTTTTTATTTTTTATTTTTTTATATATATATATATATATATATATACAGGTAGTCCCCGACTTACGAGCGCTCTAACTTACGAGGATCCAGACTTACGAGCTGGCAAATTTTTGGAAAAAACGCAAAAAATACTGAGTTTTTCTGTGTTTTTTCACCACAGTTCGTTAGCTAAACATGTGGACACACGTTTCCGATCATTTTTATGCACTCATAAGCAGTTTTTCGATGAAAAACGAGTGTTTGTAGTCGCGCTAGCAAAACCGTTCCAACTTACGAGCGAAATTCCGGACTTACGAGACACGTGGCGGCCGTTCCAAATTACGAGATTTCCGTGTTACGAGCGCCTCGTTGTAACGGAACTCGCTCGTAAGTCGGGGACTACCTGTATTTGACTTAAACTTTGATTGATGGGAATGCAGTTTATGCTAATGTTTGATGCTGTTGCTTTTCTGCACAGAATCAAAGGTTTACTAACAAAAGTGTTTATTACAGTCAGTTTACCATTTTTTTAAATGTACGCACTGGATATAACTCCAGTAGCCCCTTAGCATGTTTGTTCCCAGTTACTCTTACAGTAACATTAGAAAAATGCCAACTTATTTTATTATGATACAATATTTATTGGGTTACAACTGTGCTTCCGCTCTTATATTTGATGACATTCTCGACGACGTTAAAAAAATTAACTCGGAAGAAAAAGTTGTAAATGTTTGCCAAAGCACCTACTTTCTCTTTTTTTAAACCAGGAGAATCAAAAGCAGGAGTGAAATATAAAGGGTCGATTGAAGTTCCAAACTTGTCCGATGAAAACGGCACAGAGGACCTCGATGTGAGTCCGACCCAGAGTTTGTGTTTAGCAATCCCGAGCCGTGCGTGTACCGATGTCTGTCCTGTTTTCCAGATTTCTGTAACGTTAAACAAAGACGAACCCGACACGCCACTGCTCAACCTGATGAAGGCTGAGGGAGCTGAGAAGATCCGTCAAGTGCTGGGAAGTTATGTTGGTCTTTTGAAAACAGGTTGGTAAGATATTAAAAGATTTTACGTCTTGTCAAAAGTATATTAAATTGTTTATGTACTCAACAGATTTGAGTTTTCTTAAAGTATCTGATACACACAACTACCAATGATCATTTACATGTTTATGTAATTCCAAATGAGCTTACTATGATATAACATAAAGGATGAAATGGCCTCTGTGCGTGTCTTCACTAGGCTATGATGAATAATGATGGAATGAGCCAAATTAGACTTGGTGCTGATTTGTAATTGATGCAGTATATATATTGTTAACCATATGGAATTAGTTAATTCTGAAGACACACACCCTCAGCTACATGTTGCTGTATTTCATGATATGCAACTTATGGAGACTTGGCAAATTTTAAATTACAATAAAATGGGAGAATATTCAGTTGCAATCTCGCTGAAGTCTGAGTGTGACCAAGAGGTCAATTTTTAGATGATGAGGGCTATTTATTGTTTTATACACTACTCTTGTTTTAACTGCATTTTTACTGTAGTTTATTATTATTATTTACTGTTATTGTTTGTACTTTATATCTTCTGTCTGGAACAAATCCCTCTTGTAAGTGAGTCCTTGTGGCTCTATGAGACTAATCTGTATAAATAAAGGTTGAATGAATAAATCAATTTTTTTTTTAGTGAAAAACGATGTTCTTGGCCACACAGATTACGTACTTTGTTTCCTACCTCCACCACACCTGTCCTGTTGGTACACTTTTGACATGAAATGGGCGGAATTGGACCAGTTTTTAAGGAGTTTTTATTATCGGCATTGTTTTAGTTCTTTACATTTAGAGCTGAAGCGTTGTATAAAAAAATAAAACAAAAAAGCACAACCCTGAAGACGGTGCTTCAAAAATTAAACAAAAGACCAGTTAACATATTTCTTTGTGGTAAATTATTACTATTATTTATTATTAACCTTTATTTAACCATATGCTGGTGAAGATTCTCAGATGCTCGTGATCTCCGGGCCCTTAAACGTCACTGCACCTCAAACAGGAATGCCACTGTCAAGGAAATAACAGAATGGGCTCAGGAATACTTCCAGAAAGCATTGTCAGTGAACACAATCCACCGTGCCATCCACCGTTGCCAGCTGAAACTCTACAGTGCAAAGAGGAAGCCATTTCTAAGCAAGCTCCACAAGCTCAGACGTTTGCACTGGGCCAGGGGTCATTTAAAATGGAGTGTGGCAAAATGGAAGACTGTTCTGTGGTCAGATGAGTCACGATTTGAAGTTCTTTATGGAACACTGGGACGCCATGTCATCCGGACCAGAGAGGACAAGGATAGCCCAAGTTGTTATCAACGCTCCGTTCAGAAGCCTGCATCACTGATGGTATGGGGTTGCATGAGCGCTTGTGGCATGGGCAGCTTGCATGTCTGGAAAGGCACCATTAATGCAGAGAACTATGTTCAGGTTCTAGAACAACATATGCTCCATCTAGACGTCATCTCTTTCAGGGAAGACCCTGCATTTTTCAACAAGATAATGCCAGACCACATTCTGCAGCAATCACAACATCATGGCTACGTAGGAGAAGGATCCAGGTACTGAAATGTCCAGCCTGCAGTCCAGATCTTTCACCTATAGAGAACATTTGGTGAATCATAAAGAGGAAGGTGCGACAAAGAAGGCCCAAGACCATTGAAAGTTATGCCACGTTCCCACCAAACGCGCCGAAGCAGCCACTTTACATGCAAAGTCTACGTGGAGGCGCGGCCAGGGGAGGAGCGGCCAGGCGCGGCACGTCTTGAGCAGTTCAAGCAGCGAGCAGCAGTACTTTCCCACGCGTGCGTCCAAAGCAAACGAGGCGTCGAGCGTCTGCTCGACGCGTCGCAGCAACCAATCGGGAGAGACTGCTATGTGATGACGCAACAACGACGGGACTGTTTTTGGACTTTTTGAACTTACTCCAACGAGCCTCCATGAAGGAACCAGCCTCCGGTAAGAAACTTGGCATTTTTACAGTTGCTGCTGTCTGCTCGAGCGTATGATCACCCCAAACATAAAAAAACGTTTTAATCTCAACAAAGACCTTCGGAGTTGCAGTTCGGCTCGTAGAAAACCCACTCAAGTAATAACGGGGCTCACGTACAGCTGATTTTATCTGCCCAGTGAACAGAAAAAAATATATCTGACCGGGAAGGGAGCCAGACGCTGCTCCCACTGCGCGTCTGCAGACGCGTTCTGTGTGAACAGACATCTGTTGACAAGCAGCAAACACGGTGCGTTGGGAGCGTTTTGACGCGTTTGGTGGGAACGTGGCATTAGAGGCCTGTATTAGACATGAATGGGAGAGCATTCCTATTTCTAAACTTGAGAAACAGGTCTTCTCTGTCCCCAGACGTCTGTTGAGTGTTGTAAGAAGAAAGGGGGATGCCACACAGTGGTAAAAATGGACTTGTCCCAACTTTTTTGGGATTTGTTGACGCCATGAAATTTTAAAACATATTTTTCCCTTAAAATGATATATTCTCTCAGTTTAAACTTTTGATCTGTGATTTGTGTTCTATTCTGAATAAAATATTAGATGTTGCACTTGGCACCTCCACATCATTGCATTCAGTTGTTGTTCACAATTTGTTTAGTGTCCCAACTTTTTTGGAATCCGGTTTGTACTCTATTTATATTTTAATGAGATGTAAAGAAACCCACATAAGATTCCTGAAAATGATTTTTTTTTTTTTCCAGACGATATCAACCAGGAGAAAAGCAAACCTAAATTTCTTTGTGGACCCTAAACTAACTATGTCTGTTTCATTTTGGAGTCGTTCATTGTGGCCCTCATTTGTGTTCAGACACCTTTTGACGATGGTGTGAAGGACGCCGTCCTTGTGAAAGCCGCCAGGTCTCAACAGTGCGATTCAGTGATGCACAAGTTGTCGTGAAGATTTAAAGGTTCAGTCTGCAGTTTCTGTAGAACATCAGCACAGAAAAAATTTCAACAGGCAAAGCATTCTGATCCCTCCCCCTCAGAGCCATATATGGCTCTGCTCTCCCATGGTCTGCTGAAATTCAAATTCAAGCTCTGTTTTTATTGGCTGATTCAAATTCAAGCTCTGTTTTTATTGGCTGGTTACAAACTCTGTTTTTATTGGCTGGAAAATGGCGTGTCACCTTTTCTTTTTAGAAATGCTTATTTACCACCTGGAGAAGCAAGGGGACAATATTTTTTTTAAATTTTTTCAGAGATTACCTGGCTAACATCAGTCTGTCAGGAGGTAGTGACAGAGTGAAGAAATATGTTTATAAAAAAAGCTACATACTGAAGCTTTAAGGTCTATGCCACAATTTTCTTCTCACCAGGGTCTCCACTCCCTGTATCCTCTGTTTGACCACGAATTGGTCGCAGAGTGCCACACTTTTTTGTCCGCCTCGTCCAACTGCTCCTCAAAACTGTCCAGGTTGCTTGCATGCACGATGGCCAGTCTTCTGGAAGCGGAGTACCGTAGTTAAAGTGAAATGACAACATTGCTGTAGGAGCGGTCAGAATTACCTTAATAATTCAGTCATGTCTTGTTGTGTACTTGTAGATTTAGTACATTTGAAGGTATATTCTTCAGTTCATTTATTTTCTTATATATTTTTATTTATTTATTTTCTTTACTGATCGTAGAGTTCACACAAGGGATGATCCTGCCAACGGCCAACGGTGAGGCCAGTCCGCAACCAACCTCGGAGCCCAAAGCTAAAAAGGATAAAAGTCAGGTTTGTGTTTTTTTTTTTTTTTTACTTTACAGAAAAGCTCAATTTCCTAAAGATTTCAACAAATTTTTAGCTTGTAATATTTAAATTTCTTTCAGATTCTCTCCACAAGCAGCACAGCTCCGCCCAGCAACACAGGTGTGAAGATCCCCACCTGTAAAGTCACCCTGAAAGACACGTTCCTCACCTCACCAGCTGAGCTGTACAGAGTCTTTCTCAAGCAGGAGGTCAGCTTCACGTGCAAACATAAATGTACACGTTACTGGACAAGTCAGAGGAGGTGTAAGAGGAGGTGTAAATCAATTTACTGAGCGTTAAAAAAGTCCTGCTTTTGGATCTGCAGATGGTTCAGGCATTCACGCGCTGTCCTGCCACAGTGGAGGGGGAGAGGGGCGGAAAGTTTCGGCTGCTAGAAGGAAACGTCTTTGGAGAATTCGTAGAACTGGTGAGACGGATGTTTAATTTCTCCGCCATCTGTGGGAACGCTTCCTTACCTTTACGTTCCTCTTTCCAACAGGTTCCCGACGAGAAAATAGTCATGAAGTGGAGGTTTAACAACTGGCCTTGTGGTACGTACCGGTTCCAAGTTAGACAGCTTTACAATATTAATCAACGGAACAGTCCTTGAAGGAATGCATTTCTCCCGCCATGGGGCACGTCGAGGTTTATTCAAAGATTTAGCATAACCTGTAATTAATCTCGGCTACTACCACCTCAGGTGTTAGCTGAAAATCTGTAAAGTTGACAGCGTTATAGCCATATTTGTGTTAGCTAGTATTAATTAGCTGCCATCTTGAATCAGGTTGACTCCAAAACTTATCAGTTGTTAGCAAAATATAAACTAGTGGACAAATTTTAAGAAAACACAATACTGTAATCATTAAATGTACAACATATCTCCAGGAGCTTCTGGACCTACATGCTCCCTTGAAGACAAGACTGGTGTCTTTCTCCCGTTCAGCCCCCTGGTACACTGGTGAGCTGAGCAGGATGAAGGCAACTGGCCGTGCTATTGAGAGACGTGTAAAATCATCTGGTCTCTCGGTACATAAGCAAGCGTACAAAGAACATCAGAAAGCGTACGCCTATTCTCTTAAAGAAGCACGCTCCAAATATTATTCCAACATCATCAACACCTGCCCTGGAAACTCTAAACAGCTCTTCTCCACAATAACTCATCTGCTTAATCCCATTAAACAAACTCATGAGGACTCTGTTCAAAAATGCAACCTGTTCCTCTCATCATTTAAAAACAAAGTTGACACTATCAGATCTCAGCTCCACAACCTCCCTGATCTTAGTGTGCCATCTACCCGTCTGCTTTCTGGGACCCTGAGCAGCTTTGATGAAGTCGTTCAGAGTGAGGTGGAGACCATCCTCAAGAAAATGAAGCCTTCATCCTGCGCCCTGGATCCCTTCCCCTCGTCTCTCATAAAATCCAATCACTCTGCAATAAGCCCATTAATCACACAAATAATAAACAAGTCTCTACAATCTGGTCATGTTCCATTGCCTCTAAAAACTGCCATCATTAGGCCTCTTCTGAAAAAATCTAATTTGGATCCCGACATTTTTTCTAATTACCGCCCAATTTCCCACCTCCCATTTCTGTCCAAAGTGCTGGAGAAAGCAGTTGCTGCTCAGCTGCAGGACCACCTACAGCAACACTCTCTGTATGAGAAGTTCCAGTCTGGATTCAGAGCAGCTCACAGTACTGAGACTGCACTGCTGAGAGTAACAAATGATGTCCTCATGGCTGCTGACACTGGTTCTCCCTCCATCCTTGTCCTCCTTGACCTCACTGCAGCCTTCGACACTGTGGACCATAGTATCCTCCTCCACCGTCTTCATGTGGAGGTCGGTCTCTGTGACACTGTCCTGGACTGGTTCAATTCTTTCCTCTCCAATAGGCTGGAATGTGTTAGCCTTGGCAATGCCACTTCCCAGACAGTCGGTGTCTCCTGTGGTGTCCCTCAAGGGTCAGTTCTGGGGCCCCTGCTGTTTTCCCTCTACATGCTGCCTTTAGGTCAAATTATTAATCAGTTCAACATTTCTTTTCACTGCTATGCCGACGACACACAGCTTTACATCAGGACTGGAGCATCATCATCATCCCCATCTCCATCTTCACTCACTGCTCTCTCTGCCTGCCTGGAGGAAATAAAGGCATGGATGAATCAGAACTTTCTTCAATTAAACTGCTCCAAGACTGAGGCCATAATGATTGGCACCCCTCACCAGATACAAACATCAACTTTAACAACAATCTCCTTCTCTGGTCAAGACATCCCCCTCTCCACCTCTGTTACAAATCTTGGAATAAAAATGGACTCTCATCTTACATTTGAAAATCACATTAAGCATCTGTTTAAAACCTGCTTCTTCCATCTTCGAAACATCTCCAGACTTCGCCCATCTCTGACTTTTCCTGATGCTGAGAAACTCGTCCATGCCTTTGTCTCCTCCAGGCTCGACTACTGCAACTCCCTGTTTATTGGTATCCCTGGCAAAAACCTTCAGAAACTTCAATACATTCAAAACAGTGCAGCAAGGATTCTGTTGAGAGTTCGTAAATTTGAACATATTACACCCATTCTCCATAACCTCCATTGGCTTCCTGTCACCTACAGAATTCAGTACAAAACTGCTCTCATTACCCATCAATGCTTGCACGGAACTTCACCTGACTATCTAAAGGACATTCTTGCACCATATTCACCCGGTCTCTACGATCACAGAACAGTAATTTCCTTCATATTCCTCGGACCAAATTGAGGACCATGGGAGACCGAGCATTCTGTGTGGCTGCCCCCCGCCTGTGGAACTCCCTCCCTGACGACCTGAGAGCTCCACAGTCACTGGTTGACTTTAAAAGCAGCATAAAGACTTTTCTTTTTAAGCAAGCCTATTCTGCCTCCACATGATTTTATCTTTGATCTTAGCTGATATCATTATTGATTTTACTTGATTTTATCACTTGTTTTATTTTATTTATTTTTTAAGCAAGCCTATTCTGCCTCCACATGATTTTATCTTTGATCTTAGCTGATATCATTATTGATTTTACTTGATTTTATCACTTGTTTTATTTTTTTTAAGCAAGCCTAATTTGCATCCACATGATTTTATCTTTGATCTTAAGGCCGAGATACACTTGAGCGTTCTCACGATACGCCTATACGCAACGTACATACGTCAAGGCAAAAGCGTAGCCCCTCAGGGCACGTACGCGCAAAGCTTTTTTTTTACATATGCATACGTGGTGCGCGGTGTCTGACCATAAACTTCCCCGGCGCCGGACTGTTTTGTATGTTACACAAATGAATTAAATTCCTCTTCTTTATCGCTGATCGGGCCTTTTCTTTTGTTTTTTTGCCTAAAGTCAAGTAATCACTTCTTCCTCCGTTCACTCGATGATTGAAATGAATGAATTCAGGTCCTACCTGGGTGCGCAATGTTTTAAATATCCCTGGTGGGCTGTGTGCTGCAGGAAAAGCACTCCCTGTTATTATTTTTATTTCTGAGAGAACTTTTTATAACATATATAGTAGAAACACCGCATCAGAACACCGCAGCAGTCTTCAGCGAGCTACATGAGCTGACTGAAAGCTGTCAATCATTTCAGTAGGCGTGTCAGCAAGTGACCAATCAGCGAGCTCAGTTGAGTCCCCTCCGTGCGCAGCTGCTCATATTACAACAAGGATCTGGAGCGAGAACGCGAGCGTTTGAAAGCTGATAGTTTCTGAAGCTATATCAGCGAAATGCATGCGCACAAAATGCGCGCGTAGAGTGGCGTACCTGAGGACGCTTAGGTGTATTTCAGCCTTTAGTCGATATTATTATTGATTTTATTTGATTTTATCACTTGTTTTACTTTGATCTTTGCTTTGTTACACTTTGTAGCACTTTGAGATTTTTATTAATGAAAAGTGCATTATAAATTGAATTCATTATTATTATTATTATTAACATATAGCATAATTTTCGCTGTATAAGTCACAGTTTTTTTGCATAAATTAGCCTGCTTGCAACTTATTTTTAAACCCCCCCTCGGCCACATTTATAACCCAATTTTTTTGGCTGAGATTTGACATTAATTCTGACATGGAAAATATTGAACACTACCATATTTTGCCACTAAATGGCCCTCGACTAATGAGGCAAGCCAAGTGTCTCATTAATAGGTAACGGTAAGTGGATATTAATGAGACACTTGGCTTGACATACCAAGCCACCTTTGTCTCACTTCGGAATTCCTGGATCAAACGTCAAATCAAGTTGAACTTTTCCTTAATAAATGCACTTTAATGGTCAAATCAGTTGCATTTTGCTGCACCGCCCAGGCGAAATGCAACTGATTTTTGACCGTTAAAAGTGAATTTATTAAGGAAAAGTTCAACTGAGACACACCTTTACTATAATTTCGAGCAAACAAATTGTTGTTTTTAATTGTTAATCTCGTTATATTCTTGTTAAAGTCCTCCCGTGCATGCTCCTGCGGCCGCCATTTGGCATCCAGTCGATTTTTAGCACACTGGCCCATATTTCCGTGTTGTCAGCATTGACGTGTAACAAACACGACGTGTCAGCGGTGACTCATAATAGATGCAACTTATATGGCGAAGCGACATTTGTTTTTTTCCACTTTAAGACCTATTTGGACTGATGCGACTTATAAGGCCGTGCAATGTTTATTGTGGCAAGTGCAGGTGGTCCCCGAGTTGCGAAAGAGTTCCGTTCCTACACCCGTTCGTAAGACGGAAATTGTCGTAAATCGGAAAATGCGTCCAAACGGCCTCTCATACATAGAGTACAGTATTTTTACCAAGCACTTTGCCTATCCTAACACATTACCCTACA
>JBBPBX010015585.1:0-11461 GCA_038048925.1 Garcialebias charrua | reverse complement strand
TCTTGCCTGCACCCCGTTAAACTTTATTGTTACAAGAAAGAATGATCTGAATCTATTGAGCTGCATGAGTTGTGGTTAAGTGTGCCATGATTATTAACCAACTGAATAATTCAGTTAGTTCTGCAACAGCTGCATCTGAACAATAAACCCATAGTTCATTCATTCATATTTATTTCATTCATTGCCTGTAAAAGCAGCAAACTACTCTACTGTCTAATTCCCTCATTAATCTGTGTCATGCAAGCCACAGAATATATTTTAACTATGTATAAATTTTAATAATAATTTAATCATTATAAAAATTTAAATTTTTGAAAAAAAGAAAAGAAAAATATTGACAGTTGCAAACACATGCATGATGCAAACTCCAAAACAAACAAACAAACAAACAAGCAGAAATGCTGCGAAATAAAAGTTATACAGGACCAGGTGGTCTGGAGCGGCCTCTGGCCAAGAAGTGCTTTATTTTAGAATTATAATCTGCACCGAGTAAAGTTTCAACTTGTTTTGCTTTAAAGACAAATATTTTCTGGTTATTTTTAGCCTGGTGGCACAAAAATCAGAGAGCCGGAGCTGTAGTTGGCTTGAGAAGGATGGTACCCAATAACTTATGGCAAAATCCTAAATATCTCTGATTTGGTTATGTACAGTACCAAGAGTATCTTAAGAACATAATTTCTGTCCTAATGTATCCGTAATAAATTGGTATTAAGGTAGTATTATAAAGTTTAGTGAACTTGATTGAAAATATTGAGAAATATGGCAAAACTACCCTGTTTTGTAAATTCCTGCAGACTCTTTATACTTATCAGAACACTAATATCAGTGATATAGCCACATGTCTATCCATTCATCTGTCCATCCATCCATCCATCCATCCATCCATCCATTGTTGAGTCTCAGTTGAAATGTTTCTTGGACGACCACGCTATCCTAGAGTTGTTCCAATCTGGTTTCAAATCTCTCCATAGTACCGAAACTGCTCTACTGAAGGTCTTTAATGACATTTTCACGGCCACAGATGCAGGTGACTCTGTGCTGCTTGACCTATTGGACCTTACATCTGCTTTTGACACCATCGACCACAACATCCTCATTTCTAGGCTGGAGCATTGGGTGGGAATCACAAGCCGTTTACGCATTGGCCGGCCCTCCCCGGCTCTCCCAGCTTCTAACCCGGGTTCGGCGTCTTCGCATTTACCTTTTCCGCCCGGGATCCACCCTTGTTCTGGAACCATCTTCACCGTGGTTCTATCGGGCCGAGCCCGACAGAGCCAGTTTCACGTCATGTACTGCTCTCATTTGATTCGTTGTTTGCAGCAGGGGCGGGACTCATTCAAACAACCTCAGCGCGAGGGTTGAATTTCATTCAAATTTAACTACAGAAACGAGAAACCCCTAAAACAATTGTTAGCTGAATTAGTTTTTCTGAGTTAAATTTTTGTTAATAACTGATCACAAATCAGCTTATGTTACAACGTAAATAACACGAAGCGCACACCCATTTCCGCCTTTCAGCGCGACCTGAATGTCATTAAACAATAACTAATATTGTCTAACTGTTGCGCGCAGCCAGGGTTTTAAAATATAACGAATAATCTCTAACTTTTACGTGCAGCTAAAATGTCAGGAGGAGTGATTCCTATATGGGGAAGTTGGACACCTGAAAATTCAGTCCGCTCGAATAGCTCAACGAGTTAATGCATTGTCGTTTTGACCGGGAGAAGTGGGTTCGCTTCCCGCCTGGGACAAAGTTATTTATTTTTTTATTTTTTTATTGGAGTAAATAAAAAGGAGTTTGTTAACCAAACAAACTCCTTTTTATTTAAAAGAAAATGTGAATAAAGAAAAAAAAAGTAAAATAACTTTGTCCCAGGCGGGAAGCGAACCCACTTCTCCCGGTCAAAACGACAATGCATTAACTCGTTGAGCTATTCGAGCGGACTGAATTTTCAGGTGTCCAACTTCCCCATATAGGAATCACTCCTCCTGACATTTTAGCTGCACGTAAAAGTTAGAGATTATTCGTTATATTTTAAAACCCTGGCTGCGCGCAACAGTTAGACAATATTAGTTATTGTTTAATGACATTCAGGTCGCGCTGAAAGGCGGAAATGGGTGTGCGCTTCGTGTTATTTACGTTGTAACATAAGCTGATTTGTGATCAGTTATTAACAAAAATTAAACGCAGAAACACTAATATATATATATCCAGCTAACAATTTTTTTTTTGCCGAGTCTCCTCTCTTAAAACACGAACACTCCACCCACGTGAAGAGAGCACCCCACCCACTTCCAGAGAACTGCCCACCCACTTCAAGGCGGCTCTGCGGCAAATGCGTAATGAACGCGGGTGGCCCAGAGCCACCCAGGGGAGCCCCGGGCCATTGAGGGCTGGCCAATGCGTAAACGGCTACAGGGTCTGCCCTCAAATGGTTTGAGTCCTACCTCTCAGACCGAACCTTTTGTGTCAATATCAAAGATTTCAGTTCAGCATCTACAGCGCTTCAGTGGGGGCCAGGTACCGCAGGGGTCCATCCTCGGTCCCCTTCTCTTTTCATTATACCTGCTGCTACCAGGTGCTATTTTCCACAAACACAAAATAGCCTTTCATTTCTATGCCGATGATTGTCAAATGTACTTTCCCCTGAGGCACAGAGGCTCACTCTCTATTCAACCCCTTCTTGACTGCCTGGCTGACATCCATGATTGGATGGCCTCAAACTTCTTAAGTTTCAACGAGAAGAAGTCTGAAGTCATGTTGTTCCATCCCAACAGCTCACTCTCGAACCACGACATTGACCTTCTCTCTCTAGCCCCACTAGAGAAACAAAGGGTCACTAATCTGGGAGTGATAATGGACCCTTCCCTGAAATTTAACAGTCATGTAAACAGATTTCTTCAGCTGAGGCGGCTGTCTAAGCTGAAGCTCATACTATCCAAGAAGAACCTGGAGACGGTAATCCATGCTTTCATAACATCGAGGCTCGATTACTGCAATTCACTTCTGTTCAGAATCAGTCAGTCCTTCATTGCACGTCTACAGCTGGTCCAGAATGCTGCAGCCCGATTCTTAACTGGTACAGGCCATAGAGAGCACATCACACCAGTTTTGGCCTCCCTGCACTGGCTACCCATTCACCTTCGGATCCAGTTTAAAATACTCATGTATGTTTTTAAATCTCTGAACAGTTCCGCTCCACCTTATCTCACTGACCTTCTGCAGCCATATGTCCCACCGTGCTCTCTGAGGTCAGCAGACCAGATCCTTCTGTCAGTCCCAGATACTCGTCGTAAGCTCAGAGGTGACAGGGCCTTCTCAGTTGCAGGTCCAATACTGTGGAATGAGTTGCCACTGAGTGTCAGGCAGGCTCCCAGCCTCCCACACTCACAGTCTTTAAGTCTCGCTTGAAAACCTACTTCTATTCTCTTGCCTTTAACACGATGTGATTTGTTTTGATCCTCTCTGTAATATATATTGTTCGCCATTTTAGTTAGTTTCTGTTGCTATTTTTATCTATATTTTATTTTTTGTTTTCCTGTCTGCTTTGCTTGTTTGTTTCTATTGTACAGCACTTTGGTTGGCCTTGTGTCTGTTTAAGTGCTCTAAATAGTAAATGGTAAATGGAGCTTATTTATATAGCGCTTTCCAGCCCCCTGTGAGGAGCCCCAAAGCGCTTTACAATACCAGCCATCCACCCATTCATTCAGACATTCATACACCGGTAGTGGTAGCCTGCCTTGCAAGGCGCCATCCAGACCTACCGGGAGCAATTTGGGGTTAAGTGTCTTGCCCAGGGACACAACGACACATGGTGGGCGGATGCGGGATTCGAACCTCCAACCTTCCGATCGGGGGTCGACTGCCATTACCACTGTGCCACGGCCGCCCCTCTATAAATAAAGTGGTATGGTATGGTATCCATCCATCCATCTTTCTCTTGTTCTGGACTCAGGTCTCGGAGGCAGCATCTTGAGCAGGGAGGTCCAGACATCTCTTTCCACAGCCAGCTCTTCCAGTTCTTCTGGGTGGACTATAACGTGTTCCAAGGCCAGCCAAGAGACGTAGTCTCTCCAGTGTGTCCTGGGTCTTCCACGGGGTCTCTTCCCAGTTGGACATGCCCAAAGCACCTCCCTAGGTGAAAGACAGATTGGTGCAATGTCTGCAGTATTCATCCAACCTTTATTTAGACAGGTTAATCCCAATGAGCCTTGGGATTATGATATCAGTATGAGTATTGTGGACTCTGTGCCGGTCCGTTGTGGTGAAGAGGGAGCGGAGCTGTAAGACAAAGTTCTCTGTTTACTGGCGGTCAGTCTACGTTCCTATGGCCAAGAACTCTGGGTAGTGACTGAAGGACGTCTGTTGAAATGAGTTTCCTCTGCAGGGTAGCTGGACTCTCCCTTAGAGACAGGGTGAGAAGTTCAGTTATCAAGAGAGACTCGGAGTAGAACCGCTGCTCCTCCACATCCAGAGGAGACTGTTGAGGTGGTTCGGGCATCTGGTAAGGATGCTCCCTGGATGCTTCCCTAGGGAGGTGCTTCAGGCATGTCCGACTGGGAGGAGACCCCAGAGAAGACCCAGGACACGCGGGAGAGACTATGTCTCTCAGTTGGTCTGGGAACACCTTGGAGTCCTCCCAAAAGAGCTGGAAGAGGAGGCTGTGGAAAGAGATGTCTGGACCTCCCTGCTCAAGATGCTGCCCCTGAGTCCAGAACAAGAGGAAAATGATGATGGATGGATGGATGGATGTATGTTGTAAGGGATTGTATTTTAAAGTCTCAGAAGAACACCTATTAGGTTTATATGGTTAAAAATGTCAGCATTATTTCTCAGCACTATACCTGATTCCAACCACAGGGTGCAATGAATGCTTTTTTTCACAATTTATTATAATTTACAATTTAACATACATTTTTTTTCCTTTTTTCCCGTAATTTTTAATCCAAGAAAGGGTTAATGCGTAATGTGCAAACAACCGATGAGAATATTTTCTTTCTGTGCATGTTTTCACTTAACAAACTCGTTAACTGAACCGGAGAAAACTACAATCTAATTTTCAGTGTAACACAAAACACATGTTGAAGTTTTACACTTATCTAATGTTTTCATCGAGGGTTCGAATGTTTTGCCGGAGTGCGCGGCTAACGGGTGGCATGTCTGAACGTTTTGAGGTAACTCGATCGCAGCTTTTTGTAAATGTCGCCTCTTCGGTTGAGCAGAACCAAAGGCCAGTGAGCTTCATGGGACAGTCCATCTCTGTTTTTATGAAGAGATTCTGGCAACATAGACACTGCTGCACCGGAGACAAGTGGACTGAGTGTCCTTTCACAAAGCTCAAATGAAATGGGACAAGTCTCCTGAGGAGTCCGATACACTCGGCCGGGTGAATTCTCATAACCCAAAACTTATGAGCGGAGGCGAATGTAAAAAGAAATGGACTCTATGTTTTTTTGTAATATGGAATCCCTGCTTGAATGTGAAGGCGTAGCCGGGGAAACGGCGCCAACATCTGAGCCGCAGAGCCGAGCTTTTCCAGGTCGGAGGTTTGGTGCGAGGATACACCTGACTGCGTCGGCCTCGCTGTGGTTTCTGGAACATTCCTCTGGGCCTCGGTAATGACTCCTAATGGCGCTAATGAGCCCCGCTCCACATGGGTCTGGTGGAGACAAGAGGGGAAAAGTAAACAACCAGATTGGAAGGAGGACGGGGTTCGATTTGGAAGAGTGAAACTGAGACGGATGACGGTGAGACATCTGTGGGAAGAGTGGAGGAAAACTACAGGAAACTTCAAAGAGGGAAATAATCCTGGTAGCTGTAAAAACAACTCGGCAGAAAGACGGAGGTGGTCCTGTTGTGTATTTAATGTTTTATCTGGATCTCTATCTTAAAATAACCTGATCACTTTTTTTTTTTGTCTTTCCAAAAACCCCTTCCAAACTAAGTTTCGTACAACCTACTTCCTAGACACGCCCAGGCAGGTATCGAAGCAAAAAATAACAATTATTTCTGGAGATACCCTGATGCATTCTCAATAATCCAGGTAGAAAAATCTAAAAAAAGCTAAGTCTGGTCCTCTGGACATTCAAAAAACAAAACAAAACAAAAAAATTGTAGAAACGTTTCGTCTTTCGTCCGAAAGACTTCCTCAGTCTGAGCTGCTGTATTCAGCTCAGTCTTATAAATCAATCAATCAATCAATCAATCAATCAATCACCTTTATTTAACCAGGTAGAGCCCATTGAGATTGAGATCTCTTTTACAAGGGTGACCTGGTCAAGTGGTCAGCAGCACACGTCACATGGTAAATAGCAC
This sequence comes from Garcialebias charrua, assembly GCA_038048925.1. Taxonomy (NCBI): domain Eukaryota; kingdom Metazoa; phylum Chordata; class Actinopteri; order Cyprinodontiformes; family Rivulidae; genus Garcialebias; species Garcialebias charrua. Next base: position 5,145 of record JBBPBX010015585.1, on the reverse strand, counting down.
CCTCTCACAAGCCGTTTTCGCATTGCACGGCCCTCAACGGCCCGCCCCGCCTTCTAACCCGGGTTAGTCATGTTCGCATTTGCCTTTTCCGCCCAGGGTCAGCTCTCGTTTTGGAACCCGCTCGATCGTGGTTCTGATCGGGCCGGGCTCCCGGGCCCAGTTTGAAGTCATATACTGCTCACATTTGATTCGTTGTTTGCAGCAGGGGCGGGACTCATTCTAACAACCTCAGCGCGAGCTGATTTCATTAATATTTAACTACAGAAACCCCTAAAAAAATTGTTAGCTGAATTAGTGTTTCTGAGTTAAATTTTTGTTAATGACTGATTACAAATCAGCTTATGTTAGGACGTAAATAACACGAAGCGCGCACCCATAGCCTACAGAGCATTTCCGCCTTTCAGCGCGAGCTGAAGTTCATTAAAATATAACTAATATTCTCTAACTCTTGCGCGTAGCCAGGGTTTTAAAATATAACTGAACATCTCTAAATCCTGCGCGTGCCAGAATTTTACAAGGGGCGAATCCTTCATAGTAAAAGTGGACTCCAAAAAAAACTACATTAATAAGCCGCCGTGGCTGAAAGGAAAAGCTCTCGGCATTAAGCCCTACATTTTATCTTGACCCATAGGCTACGAGTTCGAATCTCACCTGGGTCAAGTTATTTTACGTTTGTCTTTTATTGGAGAAAATAAAGGAGTTTGTGTTAACCACAGGCATAACACAAACTCCTTCTTTTCCCCAGTATAGCTCTGCGTTCGGCCGAACGCCGCTTGACGCCGTGCAAACGCAGCGGCACAAGCCTTTGAACGTGGGCACGAACGTGCCAAGCTCGAATTTTACGACCGCGTACGCAAGCGCGTTGTCTCACAATAAACTGCCCGGCGCCGGACTGTTTTGTATGTGACACAAATGTATTAAATTCCCCTTCTTCATCCCTGATCTGGCCTTTTCTTTTGTTTTTTGCCAAAAGTCAAGTGATCGCTTCCTCCTCCGCTGACTCCATGACTGAAATGATGAGGAAATGAATGAATTTGTCACGAGCGAATTAAACTCGGGTCCAGCGTGGCTGCGCGAGGTTCTGCAGATTTCCTGGTGTGCTGGACCAGCGCTCCCTGTTTTTATTTTATTTTTTAGAACTTTTTATTAACATATAAACACAGAACACCGCAGCGGCTGCAGCCAGAGCCAGCTGCCGGCTCGTGCCTTTTTTCCCCCCACCCGACCTGTCAATCAATTCAGTAGGCGTGTCAGCAAATGACCAATCAGCGACCTCAATTTGTCCCGTAGGTAAACGCTCTGCCCTGCATCTGCTCAAATGACGTCAAGTATTTGGAGCGAAAACGCGAGCATTAACGCGAGAACGAACGCAGAGCTGTACTGTGAACTGCCTGCGCACAGCACGCGCGCGTAGAGCAGTTGAACACGGAGGCCTCCACCTCTGTTTACTGATGGACGGTTTCTTTTCACAAAGATGGCCTCATTTACTCCTCTCTCAAACCATTGTTCCTCTCTATCAAGGATGTGAACATCTTCATCCCTGAAAGAGTGACCGCTGGCCTGGAGATGAGTGTAGACTGCAGAGTCCTGACCTGATGATGTTGATCTTCTGTGCTGGGCCATCCTTTTGGCCAGTGGCTGTTTAGTTTCCCCGATATAAGACTGATCACCCTCCTGACACTGAACAGCATACACAATATTCCTCTGTTTGTGTCGGGAGACTGGATCTTTGGGATGAACCAGTCTTTTCCTTAATGTATTTTGGTTTCAGCTGTCAGCATCAAACTGGTCGATCCACTGTGAGAAGGTGCTATTTATAAGACTGAGCTGAACACAGCAGCTCAGACTGAGGAAGTCTTTCGGACGAAAGACGAAACGTTTCTACAATTTTTTTGTTTTGTTTTGTTCTTTGAATGTCCAGAGGACCAGACTTAGCATTTTAAGATCTTTCTGAAGATGTTTTGTCTCTGATCTTCCTTCTCTCTAATCTCCTCTCACGTCTGCTCCTGCAGGTGAGCTGTCCATGGGCGAGCTCCAGGACCCGTTCCTCGTCAGCGTCCACCTCATCGTTGACCCCGGTCAGGGAAAGTTCCTGCAGCGTGCTGCCGATGCCGTGCTGATGTGGGTTCACCCCGAGCTGCAGCTCTTCAGGGTCTCGGAGCGGGCGTCCACCTCCAAACGACCTCCGACGAAGCATCAACAAAATGGCGGTCCGTCTGCAGCCGGTCAGCCAGCGATGGCGGTCATCCTCTTCCTCCAGGAGATGTACGGCAGCGAGGAGCACCTGCTGATGCTGCACCGCGCCCTGCAGAGGCCGCCCTGGCTTTACCATCACACTGAGGAAGTGAGCAACGGCCAGCGCATGCTTCCACTCGCACCCTGCAGCCAGGACTTTTTCACTCTGTCTCCGGGAACGCCGCTCTGGGCCGTGCGGCAGATCCACCGCGGCAAGGAAATCGTGAGGTTCACGGTTTATTGCAGCTACGAGAATTACGTGGACATGGTGCGGCTGTACAAGCTGCTGCTTCAGCGACGCGTGGCGCAGAAGAAGGAGGACTTCTGCTTCTTCGTGGTGTACTCCAACCCGGACGTGGAAATCCAGCTGTCGTTCAAGAGGCTCCCGCGGGGCCAGAGTCCGACGGCGCTGGAGTCAGCCGTGGTGGAGGTGAGGGTTTGGGACGTTGGAAGGCTGGTTCCCCTTCTACCACTCCCCTGCAGTCCGATCAGTGAGGTCCGCTGGCAGACGGAAGACTACGATGGGAACAAGATTCTGCTCCAGGTAAGGAATGTTTCGGGTCAAAACTGGTTTTTGCTCTTCAACTTGTTTAAGTGTATGTGACATCATCTTCCTACTCTGCATAAAATGTTACAAGATAAATATCTTGTATCATTCAACTATGTTCGTTTTTGCAAACAAAATGATAAATTAATTTAATCTTGATTTAAAAGTGATTTTAAACTTTGCGCCGTGTTCATTCACGGGAAATCCGATTACACGCGAATGCAACATATATGACGTAGGAGGGAGAACGTCTTCAGAACGCCCCTTTTACATATTCATGGCAGACAATAAATAAACAGACTACTGTAATTTAGCAATCTAAAGCCCCTTTCATAAGTCAGATCCGCGCAATTCCCGCACAGACCAGTCCGGCTTTAATATCCATCGGGTCATTCATAAAACAAAGTTGAATCCGGCCACGGCCCACCCTCAATGGAGCATTCACAAAACGATTGGCAGCGCGGGTTGAAAAGAGGCGTGGTGAAAATCTGCAGCTCAGAGGACGTGGTGCCTGCGTGTTTAAAGTGGGACCGCAGAGGTTTCTGTAAACAAACATGGCGACGCTAGCGAAGTTGTGCTTATCCGAATGCTTTTGTTTTTTTTTTGTGGGTTTTTTATTTTGCTCTCGCATCAATCCGCTCCAGAAGGGCCCCATCCTTCACTGTGCTGGTAAGTCCCTTATTAATTTCCTCCTCTGCGCGCAGAGACAGGAGTACATGGGTCTCGGCATCACCCCAATTAGCCATTTCCGTGATGATCAATAAAAAAAGAAAAAGATTCGGCGAAGAATAGCGAGTGATGCGCGAGCGAAATACAAATGTCATGTTCTTGTTTACACATTTAAATAGAGCGTGACATTGGGCGCCGGGAGAGTACGTGGGAGAGTACGTCATTATTCAAATCAGTTTGAAGCCGCAGCAGCATGACACCTTTCACAAGTCGACAGATCCGGGTTTAACACTACCTCTGCTCACGGATCAAAGGCGCATCAGAGGCGTGTAAAATTAACCCGGCAATGCGCGTTCGTGTTTTTTATGAATGCTCGTTGGAGGACTGAACATGCATCAGAGCCGGACTGAAGCGTCTTATGAAAGGAGCTTACGTGAAGATTTGAGCGATTTGTCTTCAGTTTGGGAAGCAGAAAGTTAGATGAACAAGAAACAGCAGGTTCTAATTTAGGTCTGCACCCGTATTTATTTGAGTCTTACCTTTTCAGGAAGCGAGGGAGCTCCGAGGGGGGGCAGCTTTGTTTATTCCATACTTGACAAAGTATTTCATCTTTTGGGAAAGTGAAAAGGCTCACTTGTTCACTGATGATATTAGAACACCCAAATGCGACACAACGTAACGGCATTTTTCAAGTTATGCAAAAAAAATAGGCGATCTGGCAGAGAATACGTTATGAGTTATCATGGCAGCCGCGAACTGAGCTTCTTCCTATGTCACAGATGTTGCATTCGCGTGTAATCTGATTTCCCGTGAATAAACACGGCGCGAAGTTTAAAATCCCTTTTAAATCAAAATTAAATTGATTTATCATTTTGTTTGCAAAAACGAACATAGTTGAATGATACAAGATATTTATCTTGTAACATTTTATGCAGAGTAGGAAGATGATGTCACATACACTTTAAGTGCACTAAAAGAACGTGCAGTGACTTCTCATTGTTATTAAGCCTTTATAGCAGCTTTCATTACATGTTAAGAGCCTGTTCATGAGCAGCTGTGACTCACACAGGAAGCTTGTTGTTTGGGGGTATCAGTTTCAGAGGGAATGCGTGTCCAGGCGGTGTGAGATAAGATGTTTGGAAAGTTCAAGCCGATTAAGCTGCAGTCCATTACTGGGATTGGAACAACAAACTAATCTGACAGTGCACCATATGCATGACGCTTAGACACCACCTGGTCCTGGACTGAAGGCCCTCCACAAACTACAGTAGTTTCTTGAATCTATTGATTCAGTGTTCACAACAAAACACATCATGTTTTATTATTTATTTATTCATACGTCCATCAAAGGCGGGACGTCTTACGGTAAAGTCTGTCTCCGTATGTCCGTAGACTTTCTCTTGTCCCGCCCATAACTTCTGATCCGCTCAAGATAGTTTATTGAAACTTGATACACGTCTGCATCATCACTAGATGGAGCGTTGAGTAGACTTTTCATAACCCAAGCTCCAAGGTCAAGGTCTCAGTTGAAGGTCAAAGTAAAATCAAGGTCTTTGCTTGACCTGTCCATTGCTCTAGATTGATGTTTAAAAGTTTATCAGTGAAAGTACAGGGTGACCCCCGACCTACGACCCCATCGACCTGCGAACCACGGGACTTACGAACATATCATATTTAATAAAAATATGTATTAA
>JBBPBX010015584.1:0-23109 GCA_038048925.1 Garcialebias charrua | reverse complement strand
TCTCTGAGACACATTGCCTGATCGTTGCTGCATGGGGCTGGAGATGGTCTACAGGTTCCTTTTTGTGGCTCATTTCGAAGAGGAACACCTAGGAGGTGTGCTGCCAGCTCTTCCTGGAATCTCTGGTCATCATCTTACTTCTCATAGTGACACACTGGTCCTTGTGTATCACGAATGAGTTGGTCACAGCAATGTGGTGTGTGGTGCTGTTGTATTGAGACTTTCATATATAGTGCACTTCTACACAGACAAAGTACAAACTGATGATTATAATATCTTATAGACTTGATAAACTATTCTAAAAACAACATAAAATATAAAATAAAACTATAAATACATCCTATTATGTGTACCCAGTAAAAACTATTATCCACAAGTAACAAGCGAGCCTCATTCATTCAGAAATAAAATTCAAAAAGTTATTAGATCAAATGTTTTTTCAGCTTTTTCTTCAGAAGAACAAAAAGAAACTTCTCCAAATCATCTAGGAATCTCCTTATTGTCTTTTTATTCCTTGAAAAACATTAGTTTGACATAGTTTCTGCTGAATCTCTGCTCTGCTGCTCATGTTTGCCTGCTCACGCTGCATTCCGTTCTGCTGAAGACAAAAGCCTCGCTTTCCCCAGCGCTGCAGCCGGGAGAGGGTGATTACCGTAATACCAGCAAAAACAGCCTAAAAGCGCACTCTTTTTTCTTTCAAACACCGTTAAAATTTTTCTGATAGCGCAAACGGTTGCAGAGTTTCAAACACCGTTTAAATTTTTCTGATAGCGGTTGCAGAGTTACGGCAATGTAAAAATAGCTTGTGAAAACGTATCGCCGACGATACCTTCGGTTTAAAAGGGTTTTAAAGAGGTACTCAACCCACTGTGAAACGGTAGCTCCGCCCCCAGACGAGATTCAAAAACCCTCATGAAAATGGGAGTGTCGAGAGACAAAGAGGGGAGGAGGTGGGTGGTTGAGCTGCGTTCATGCCCCCTCTAGCAACAAACTAAAACTCCAGCAAACAACTTACAACAAGCAACAACAAAGAATAAATATGGAGATGTATTTATCTATTCTCACCCGATCAATCCAAAACAAAAGGCTTTAGGAAAAAAAATGAAAATAATAAAGATATGCCGTGACCGGGGTTCAAACCTGGGTCTGTCGAATCCCAAACCTGCACTTACACCACTGCCCCAACTTGGCATTCATGCTTTGCTCGTCCATCGCACCATAAGAAAACAGATACAACCAAATAGTTTCGATGACGTGAAAAGTATTCCTAAAATAAATAAGTTAAAATATACAAATAACTAGTGCCATTCCAAAAACTATAATATGCGTTGTTGCAGTACTTTTGTGCAATGTACCACTTCCATATAAGGTATGAACTGCAGCGCGGACCTTCTCATCTCTGCAGGGGGTTGGCTCTGCTTGAACCACTTTTCGTCACGACAGAGTGAACAGTCCTTGACCAATAAGAAAATTAAGCTGCAATTCCTCTGTTCAACCCATAGGGTTACCGTAAACACATTTTTAGACCAAATATTGCCGATTTAAACAAATACGCACAAATATATGAAGATAGACACAGACATAGTGCTATACAACATTTTAGACACATTCTAGGGCGTTTATCAGCTAAAAAAAGTTAATTTGGAGTTTAGTTCCTCTTTATCAGTGGATGCCTACGGCTTAATAACTGAAGTGTATTATTTATATACAAAATTATGATTTATCTTACATTTACTAAGTGCGGCTTAGAGACAGGTGCATTTTAAAGCCTTAGAATTAAGTTAAACGTGTGCACGTGATGAAGAACGAGCAGAGAAAGCTGTCAGAGTGTCTCTGTGGAAGGATACGAGGTCTGCAGGGCGTGCAGCTGCGTCACCACCTCCTCCAAATGGCTGCTGACCTCCTGACTGTTGGCCACCGGCGTCGACGGCTGAGAAGTGGAGACGATGGGCCAGTGAAGCTGAGTCAGTATGTTCTCAAAATCACTGTAATCAGGAAATAAAAAACATGTTATAGGATTAGGTGTCTGCTTTGTTCAAGCAGGTGAAGCAGCAAGAGCTGCAGGGGCTTGATGAACAAACACCTCGTCAGCTGGTCTTTGATGATGTTGTGCCAAAAACAAAGTGTTTTTCTGAGAAAGTCCTGAAGGTGGGAACATCCTGACTGGTTCAGTCCACAGTCCAGTGCAGCCATGTTCTTCACTTCCCTGATGGCGTCACCCACACTGTTGATCATCAGACACTGCTGAACCGTAGCACTGTGGAAACAGACCAAACATCCAGGCACAGTTCAGAACGTTACAAGACAGGAAGTGAACAACAGTTCAGAGCGTTACAAGACAGGAAGTGAACAACAGTTCAGAACGTTACAAGACAGGAAGTGAACAACAGTTCAGAGCGTTACAAGACAGGAAGTGAACAACAGTTCAGAACGTTACAAGACAGGAAGTGAACAACAGTTCAGAACGTTACAAGACAGGAAGTGAACAACAGTTCAGAGCGTTACAAGACAGGAAGTGAACAACAGTTCAGAACGTTACAAGACAGGAAGTGAACAACAGTTCAGAGCGTTACAAGACAGGAAGTGAACAACAGTTCAGAACGTTACAAGACAGGAAGTGAACAACAGTTCAGAACGTTACAAGACAGGAAGTGAACAACAGTTCAGAACGTTACAAGACAGGAAGTGAACAACAGTTCAGAACGTTACAAGACAGGAAGTGAACAACAGTTCAGAGCGTTACAAGACAGGAAGTGAACAACAGTTCAGAGCGTTACAAGACAGGAAGTGAACAACAGTTCAGAACGTTACAGTTCAGAACGTTACAAGACAGGAAGTGAACAACAGTTCAGAGCGTTACAAGACAGGAAGTGAACAACAGTTCAGAACGTTACAAGACAGGAAGTGAACAACAGTTCAGAACGTTACAAGACAGGAAGTGAACAACAGTTCAGAACGTTACAAGACAGGAAGTGAACAACAGTTCAGAACGTTACAAGACAGGAAGTGAACAACAGTTCAGAACGTTACAAGACAGGAAGTGAACAACAGTTCAGAGCGTTACAAGACAGGAAGTGAACAACAGTTCAGAACGTTACAAGACAGGAAGTGAACAACAGTTCAGAGCGTTACAAGACAGGAAGTGAACAACAGTTCAGAACGTTACAAGACAGGAAGTGAACAACAGTTCAGAACGTTACAAGACAGGAAGTGAACAACAGTTCAGAGCGTTACAAGACAGGAAGTGAACAACAGTTCAGAGCGTTACAAGACAGGAAGTGAACAACAGTTCAGAACGTTACAAGACAGGAAGTGAACAACAGTTCAGAACGTTACAAGACAGGAAGTGAACAACAGTTCAGAACGTTACAAGACAGGAAGTGAACAACAGTTCAGAGCGTTACAAGACAGGAAGTGAACAACAGTTCAGAAGCGTTACAAGACAGGAAGTGAACAACAGTTCAGAGCGTTACAAGACAGGAAGTGAACAACAGTTCAGAACGTTACAAGACAGGAAGTGAACAACAGTTCAGAACGTTACAAGACAGGAAGTGAACAACAGTTCAGAACGTTACAAGACAGGAAGTGAACAACAGTTCAGAGCGTTACAAGACAGGAAGTGAACAACAGTTCAGAACGTTACAAGACAGGAAGTGAACAACAGTTCAGAGCGTTACAAGACAGGAAGTGAACAACAGTTCAGAACGTTACAAGACAGGAAGTGAACAACAGTTCAGAGCGTTACAAGACAGGAAGTGAACAACAGTTCAGAACGTTACAAGACAGGAAGTGAACAACAGTTCAGAGCGTTACAAGACAGGAAGTGAACAACAGTTCAGAACGTTACAAGACAGGAAGTGAACAACAGTTCAGAACGTTACAAGACAGGAAGTGAACAACAGTTCAGAACGTTACAAGACAGGAAGTGAACAACAGTTCAGAGCGTTACAAGACAGGAAGTGAACAACAGTTCAGAACGTTACAAGACAGGAAGTGAACAACAGTTCAGAGCGTTACAAGACAGGAAGTGAACAACAGTTCAGAACGTTACAAGACAGGAAGTGAACAACAGTTCAGAGCGTTACAAGACAGGAAGTGAACAACAGTTCAGAACGTTACAAGACAGGAAGTGAACAACAGTTCAGAGCGTTACAAGACAGGAAGTGAACAACAGTTCAGAACGTTACAAGACAGGAAGTGAACAACAGTTCAGAACGTTACAAGACAGGAAGTGAACAACAGTTCAGAACGTTACAAGACAGGAAGTGAACAACAGTTCAGAGCGTTACAAGACAGGAAGTGAACAACAGTTCAGAGCGTTACAAGACAGGAAGTGAACAACAGTTCAGAGCGTTACAAGACAGGAAGTGAACAACAGTTCAGAGCGTTACAAGACAGGAAGTGAACAACAGTTCAGAGCGTTACAAGACAGGAAGTGAACAACAGTTCAGAACGTTACAAGACAGGAAGTGAACAACAGTTCAGAGCGTTACAAGACAGGAAGTGAACAACAGTTCAGAACGTTACAAGACAGGAAGTGAACAACAGTTCAGAGCGTTACAAGACAGGAAGTGAACAACAGTTCAGAACGTTACAAGACAGGAAGTGAACAACAGTTCAGAGCGTTACAAGACAGGAAGTGAACAACAGTTCAGAACGTTACAAGACAGGAAGTGAACAACAGTTCAGAGCGTTACAAGACAGGAAGTGAACAACAGTTCAGAGCGTTACAAGACAGGAAGTGAACAACAGTTCAGAGCGTTACAAGACAGGAAGTGAACAACAGTTCAGAACGTTACAAGACAGGAAGTGAACAACAGTTCAGAACGTTACAAGACAGGAAGTGAACAACAGTTCAGAACGTTACAAGACAGGAAGTGAACAACAGTTCAGAGCGTTACAAGACAGGAAGTGAACAACAGTTCAGAACGTTACAAGACAGGAAGTGAACAACAGTTCAGAACGTTACAAGACAGGAAGTGAACAACAGTTCAGAACGTTACAAGACAGGAAGTGAACAACAGTTCAGAACGTTACAAGACAGGAAGTGAACAACAGTTCAGAGCGTTACAAGACAGGAAGTGAACAACAGTTCAGAGCGTTACAAGACAGGAAGTGAACAACAGTTCAGAACGTTACAAGACAGGAAGTGAACAACAGTTCAGAACGTTACAAGACAGGAAGTGAACAACAGTTCAGAACGTTACAAGACAGGAAGTGAACAACAGTTCAGAACGTTACAAGACAGGAAGTGAACAACAGTTCAGAACGTTACAAGACAGGAAGTGAACAACAGTTCAGAGCGTTACAAGACAGGAAGTGAACAACAGTTCAGAACGTTACAAGACAGGAAGTGAACAACAGTTCAGAACGTTACAAGACAGGAAGTGAACAACAGTTCAGAACGTTACAAGACAGGAAGTGAACAACAGTTCAGAGCGTTACAAGACAGGAAGTGAACAACAGTTCAGAACGTTACAAGACAGGAAGTGAACAACAGTTCAGAGCGTTACAAGACAGGAAGTGAACAACAGTTCAGAACGTTACAAGACAGGAAGTGAACAACAGTTCAGAACGTTACAAGACAGGAAGTGAACAACAGTTCAGAACGTTACAAGACAGGAAGTGAACAACAGTTCAGAACGTTACAAGACAGGAAGTGAACAACAGTTCAGAGCGTTACAAGACAGGAAGTGAACAACAGTTCAGAGCGTTACAAGACAGGAAGTGAACAACAGTTCAGAACGTTACAAGACAGGAAGTGAACAACAGTTCAGAGCGTTACAAGACAGGAAGTGAACAACAGTTCAGAACGTTACAAGACAGGAAGTGAACAACAGTTCAGAACGTTACAAGACAGGAAGTGAACAACAGTTCAGAGCGTTACAAGACAGGAAGTGAACAACAGTTCAGAACGTTACAAGACAGGAAATGAACAACAGTTCAGAACATTACAAGACAGGAAGTGAACAACAGTTCAGAGAGTTACAAGACAGGAAGTGAACAACAGTTCAGAGCGTTACAGGACAGGAAGTGAACAACAGTTCAGAACGTTACAAGACAGGAAGTGAACAACAGTTCAGAGCGTTACAAGACAGGAAGTGAACAACAGTTCAGAGCGTTACAAGACAGGAAGTGAACAACAGTTCAGAGCGTTACAAGACAGGAAGTGAACAACAGTTCAGAACGTTACAAGACAGGAAGTGAACAACAGTTCAGAGCGTTACAAGACAGGAAGTGAACAACAGTTCAGAACGTTACAAGACAGGAAGTGAACAACAGTTCAGAGCGTTACAAGACAGGAAGTGAACAACAGTTCAGAGCGTTACAAGACAGGAAGTGAACAACAGTTCAGAGCGTTACAAGACAGGAAGTGAACAACAGTTCAGAACGTTACAAGACAGGAAGTGAACAACAGTTCAGAGCGTTACAAGACAGGAAGTGAACAACAGTTCAGAACGTTACAAGACAGGAAGTGAACAACAGTTCAGAGCGTTACAAGACAGGAAGTGAACAACAGTTCAGAACGTTACAAGACAGGAAGTGAACAACAGTTCAGAGCGTTACAAGACAGGAAGTGAACAACAGTTCAGAACGTTACAAGACAGGAAGTGAACAACAGTTCAGAACGTTACAAGACAGGAAGTGAACAACAGTTCAGAGCGTTACAAGACAGGAAGTGAACAACAGTTCAGAGCGTTACAGGACAGGAAGTGAACAACAGTTCAGAACGTTACAAGACAGGAAGTGAACAACAGTTCAGAGCGTTACAAGACAGGAAGTGAACAACAGTTCAGAGCGTTACAAGACAGGAAGTGAACAACAGTTCAGAACGTTACAAGACAGGAAGTGAACAACAGTTCAGAGCGTTACAAGACAGGAAGTGAACAACAGTTCAGAACGTTACAAGACAGGAAGTGAACAACAGTTCAGAACGTTACAAGACAGGAAGTGAACAACAGTTCAGAACGTTACAAGACAGGAAGTGAACAACAGTTCAGAACGTTACAAGACAGGAAGTGAACAACAGTTCAGAACGTTACAAGACAGGAAGTGAACAACAGTTCAGAACGTTACAAGACAGGAAGTGAACAACAGTTCAGAACGTTACAAGACAGGAAGTGAACAACAGTTCAGAGCGTTACAAGACAGGAAGTGAACAACAGTTCAGAACGTTACAAGACAGGAAGTGAACAACAGTTCAGAACGTTACAAGACAGGAAGTGAACAACAGTTCAGAGCGTTACAAGACAGGTAGTGAACAACAGTTCAGAACGTTACAAGACAGGAAGTGAACAACAGTTCAGAGCGTTACAAGACAGGAAGTGAACAACAGTTCAGAATGTTACAAGACAGGAAGTGAACAACAGTTCAGAGCGTTACAAGACAGGAAGTGAACAACAGTTCAGAGCGTTACAAGACAGGAAGTGAACAACAGTTCAGAGCGTTACAAGACAGGAAGTGAACAACAGTTCAGAACGTTACAAGACAGGAAGTGAACAACAGTTCAGAGCGTTACAAGACAGGAAGTGAGCAACAGTTCAGAACGTTACAAGACAGGAAGTGAACAACAGTTCAGAGCGTTACAAGACAGGAAGTGAACAACAGTTCAGAGCGTTACAAGACAGGAAGTGAACAACAGTTCAGAGCGTTACAAGACAGGAAGTGAACAACAGTTCAGAACGTTACAAGACAGGAAGTGAACAACAGTTCAGAACGTTACAAGACAGGAAGTGAACAACAGTTCAGAGCGTTACAAGACAGGAAGTGAACAACAGTTCAGAACGTTACAAGACAGGAAGTGAACAACAGTTCAGAGCGTTACAAGACAGGAAGTGAACAACAGTTCAGAACGTTACAAGACAGGAAGTGAACAACAGTTCAGAACGTTACAAGACAGGAAGTGAACAACAGTTCAGAACGTTACAAGACAGGAAGTAAACAACAGTTCAGAGCGTTACAAGACAGGAAGTGAACAACAGTTCAGAGCGTTACAAGACAGGAAGTGAACAACAGTTCAGAACGTTACAAGACAGGAAGTGAACAACAGTTCAGAGCGTTACAAGACAGGAAGTGAACAACAGTTCAGACGTTACAAGACAGGAAGTGAACAACAGTTCAGAACGTTACAAGACAGGAAATGAACAACAGTTCAGAACATTACAAGACAGGAAGTGAACAACAGTTCAGAGAGTTACAAGACAGGAAGTGAACAACAGTTCAGAGCGTTACAGGACAGGAAGTGAACAACAGTTCAGAACGTTACAAGACAGGAAGTGAACAACAGTTCAGAGCGTTACAAGACAGGAAGTGAACAACAGTTCAGAACGTTACAAGACAGGAAGTGAACAACAGTTCAGAGCGTTACAAGACAGGAAGTGAACAACAGTTCAGAGCGTTACAAGACAGGAAGTGAACAACAGTTCAGAACGTTACAAGACAGGAAGTGAACAACAGTTCAGAGCGTTACAAGACAGGTAGTGAACAACAGTTCAGAACGTTACAAGACAGGAAGTGAACAACAGTTCAGAGCGTTACAAGACAGGAAGTGAACAACAGTTCAGAATGTTACAAGACAGGAAGTGAACAACAGTTCAGAGCGTTACAAGACAGGAAGTGAACAACAGTTCAGAGCGTTACAAGACAGGAAGTGAACAACAGTTCAGAGCGTTACAAGACAGGAAGTGAACAACAGTTCAGAACGTTACAAGACAGGAAGTGAACAACAGTTCAGAGCGTTACAAGACAGGAAGTGAACAACAGTTCAGAACGTTACAAGACAGGAAGTGAACAACAGTTCAGAGCGTTACAAGACAGGAAGTGAACAACAGTTCAGAGCGTTACAAGACAGGAAGTGAACAACAGTTCAGAGCGTTACAAGACAGGAAGTGAACAACAGTTCAGAGCGTTACAAGACAGGAAGTGAACAACAGTTCAGAACGTTACAAGACAGGAAGTGAACAACAGTTCAGAGCGTTACAAGACAGGAAGTGAACAACAGTTCAGAACGTTACAAGACAGGAAGTGAACAACAGTTCAGAGCGTTACAAGACAGGAAGTGAACAACAGTTCAGAACGTTACAAGACAGGAAGTGAACAACAGTTCAGAACGTTACAAGACAGGAAGTGAACAACAGTTCAGAACGTTACAAGACAGGAAGTAAACAACAGTTCAGAGCGTTACAAGACAGGAAGTGAACAACAGTTCAGAGCGTTACAAGACAGGAAGTGAACAACAGTTCAGAACGTTACAAGACAGGAAGTGAACAACAGTTCAGAGCGTTACAAGACAGGAAGTGAACAACAGTTCAGAACGTTACAAGACAGGAAGTGAACAACAGTTCAGAGCGTTACAAGACAGGAAGTGAACAACAGTTCAGAACGTTACAAGACAGGAAGTGAACAACAGTTCAGAGCGTTACAAGACAGGAAGTGAACAACAGTTCAGAGCGTTACAAGACAGGAAGTGAACAACAGTTCAGAGCATTACAAGACAGGTAGTGAACAACAGTTCAGAGCGTTACAAGACAGGAAGTGAACAACAGTTCAGAGCGTTACAGGACAGGAAGTGAACAACAGTTCAGAACGTTACAAGACAGGAAGTGAACAACAGTTCAGAGCGTTACAAGACAGGAAGTGAACAACAGTTCAGAGCGTTACAAGACAGGAAGTGAACAACAGTTCAGAGCGTTACAAGACAGGTAGTGAACAACAGTTCAGAACGTTACAAGACAGGAAGTGAACAACAGTTCAGAGCGTTACAAGACAGGAAGTGAGCAACAGTTCAGAATGTTACAAGACAGGAAGTGAACAACAGTTCAGAGCGTTACAAGACAGGAAGTGAACAACAGTTCAGAGCGTTACAAGACAGGAAGTGAACAACAGTTCAGAGCGTTACAAGACAGGAAGTGAACAACAGTTCAGAGCGTTACAAGACAGGAAGTGAACAACAGTTCAGAGCGTTACAAGACAGGAAGTGAGCAACAGTTCAGAACGTTACAAGACAGGAAGTGAACAACAGTTCAGAGCGTTACAAGACAGGAAGTGAACAACAGTTCAGAGCGTTACAAGACAGGAAGTGAACAACAGTTCAGAACGTTACAAGACAGGAAGTGAACAACAGTTCAGAGCGTTACAAGACAGGAAGTGAACAACAGTTCAGAGCGTTACAAGACAGGAAGTGAACAACAGTTCAGAACGTTACAAGACAGGAAGTGAACAACAGTTCAGAGCGTTACAAGACAGGAAGTGAACGACAGTTCAGAACGTTACAAGACAGGAAGTGAACAACAGTTCAGAGCGTTACAAGACAGGAAGTGAACAACAGTTCAGAGCGTTACAAGACAGGAAGTGAACAACAGTTCAGAGCGTTACAAGACAGGAAGTGAACAACAGTTCAGAGCGTTACAAGACAGGAAGTGAACAACAGTTCAGAACGTTACAAGACAGGAAGTGAACAACAGTTCAGAACGTTACAAGACAGGAAGTGAACAACAGTTCAGAGCGTTACAAGACAGGAAGTGAACAACAGTTCAGAGCGTTACAAGACAGGAAGTGACTAACAGTTCAGAACGTTACAAGACAGGAAGTGAACAACAGTTCAGAACGTTACAAGACAGGAAGTGAACAACAGTTCAGAACGTTACAAGACAGGAAGTGAACAACAGTTCAGAGCGTTACAAGACAGGAAGTGAACAACAGTTCAGAGCGTTACAAGACAGGAAGTGAACAACAGTTCAGAGCGTTACAAGACAGGAAGTGAACAACAGTTCAGAACGTTACAAGACAGGAAGTGAACAACAGTTCAGAGCGTTACAAGACAGGAAGTGAACAACAGTTCAGAACGTTACAAGACAGGAAGTGAACAACAGTTCAGAGCGTTACAAGACAGGAAGTGAACAACAGTTCAGAGCGTTACAAGACAGGAAGTGAACAACAGTTCAGAGCGTTACAAGACAGGAAGTGAACAACAGTTCAGAGCGTTACAAGACAGGAAGTGAACAACAGTTCAGAACGTTACAAGACAGGAAGTGAACAACAGTTCAGAACGTTACAAGACAGGAAGTGAACAACAGTTCAGAACGTTACAAGACAGGAAGTGAACAACAGTTCAGAGCGTTACAAGACAGGAAGTGAACAACAGTTCAGAGCGTTACAAGACAGGAAGTGAACAACAGTTCAGAGCGTTACAAGACAGGAAGTGAACAACAGTTCAGAACGTTACAAGACAGGAAGTGAACAACAGTTCAGAACGTTACAAGACAGGAAGTGAACAACAGTTCAGAACGTTACAAGACAGGAAGTGAACAACAGTTCAGAGCGTTACAAGACAGGAAGTGAACAACAGTTCAGAACGTTACAAGACAGGAAGTGAACAACAGTTCAGAGCGTTACAAGACAGGAAGTGAACAACAGTTCAGAGCGTTACAAGACAGGAAGTGAACAACAGTTCAGAGCGTTACAAGACAGGAAGTGAACAACAGTTCAGAACGTTACAAGACAGGAAGTGAACAACAGTTCAGAGCGTTACAAGACAGGAAGTGAACAACAGTTCAGAGCGTTACAAGACAGGAAGTGAACAACAGTTCAGAGCGTTACAAGACAGGTAGTGAACAACAGTTCAGAACGTTACAAGACAGGAAGTGAACAACAGTTCAGAGCGTTACAAGACAGGAAGTGAACAACAGTTCAGAGCGTTACAAGACAGGAAGTGAACAACAGTTCAGAGCGTTACAAGACAGGAAGTGAACAACAGTTCAGAGCGTTACAAGACAGGAAGTGAACAACAGTTCAGAACGTTACAAGACAGGAAGTGAACAACAGTTCAGAACGTTACAAGACAGGAAGTGAACAACAGTTCAGAACGTTACAAGACAGGAAGTGAACAACAGTTCAGAGCGTTACAAGACAGGAAGTGAACAACAGTTCAGAGCGTTACAAGACAGGAAGTGAACAACAGTTCAGAGCGTTACAAGACAGGAAGTGAACAACAGTTCAGAACGTTACAAGACAGGAAGTGAACAACAGTTCAGAGCGTTACAAGACAGGAAGTGAACAACAGTTCAGAACGTTACAAGACAGGAAGTGAACAACAGTTCAGAGCGTTACAAGACAGGAAGTGAACAACAGTTCAGAACGTTACAAGACAGGAAGTGAACAACAGTTCAGAGCGTTACAAGACAGGAAGTGAACAACAGTTCAGAGCGTTACAAGACAGGAAGTGAACAACAGTTCAGAGCGTTACAAGACAGGAAGTGAACAACAGTTCAGAACGTTACAAGACAGGAAGTGAACAACAGTTCAGAGCGTTACAAGACAGGAAGTGAACAACAGTTCAGAGCGTTACAAGACAGGAAGTGAACAACAGTTCAGAACGTTACAAGACAGGAAGTGAACAACAGTTCAGAACGTTACAAGACAGGAAGTGAACAACAGTTCAGAACGTTACAAGACAGGAAGTGAACAACAGTTCAGAACGTTACAAGACAGGAAGTGAACAACAGTTCAGAACGTTACAAGACAGGAAGTGAACAACAGTTCAGAGCGTTACAAGACAGGAAGTGAACAACAGTTCAGAGCGTTACAAGACAGGAAGTGAACAACAGTTCAGAACGTTACAAGACAGGAAGTGAACAACAGTTCAGAGCGTTACAAGACAGGAAGTGAACAACAGTTCAGAACGTTACAAGACAGGAAGTGAACAACAGTTCAGAACGTTACAAGACAGGAAGTGAACAACAGTTCAGAACGTTACAAGACAGGAAGTGAACAACAGTTCAGAGCGTTACAAGACAGGAAGTGAACAACAGTTCAGAACGTTACAAGACAGGAAGTGAACAACAGTTCAGAACGTTACAAGACAGGAAGTGAACAACAGTTCAGAGCGTTACAAGACAGGAAGTGAACAACAGTTCAGAACGTTACAAGACAGGAAGTGAACAACAGTTCAGAGCGTTACAAGACAGGAAGTGAACAACAGTTCAGAACGTTACAAGACAGGAAGTGAACAACAGTTCAGAGCGTTACAAGACAGGAAGTGAACAACAGTTCAGAACGTTACAAGACAGGAAGTGAACAACAGTTCAGAACGTTACAAGACAGGAAGTGAACAACAGTTCAGAACGTTACAAGACAGGAAGTGAACAACAGTTCAGAACATTACAAGACAGGAAGTGGGGAGGAGTTAGTGTGGAGAAGAACAGAGGGAGGTGTTTTTTCTTGTTTCACACCGAGCAGACGGACGGTTGGAGGGAGACATTTTATCCAGTGGTGGGCGTATGAACGCTAGGAAGCGCTAAAGCGCTAATCCGCTTACAGTGGACCTAAACTTTTTGTCAGCGTTTTTGTGAATTGACTAACTTTTATAATTCATAAGCGGATTTGTGCTATTTTTATTTAAAATGCAGTACCGCTAATAACTAATTATCTATCAGTAAAAACCAATAAACTTATTTACAAGCTCTTATGCTGCTTGTTTTACCTTTTTCCCCACCGTAAACAGCAGAGAGGAGGAAAGGGTGTGAGGGGGAGGGGGGCAGAGCTGAGAACAGACTCGGCTCTACCATGTAGGTAAATGCCTGGGGGTCCCATTTCAGCAGTGGCCCCGGCCCCGCCTCGCCCCGTGCAGTCACCTACATCACTAACATTGATCCTGCTTGTTAATGTACATTTAACATAAAAATAATTATAGTTACGATGAAAACGATCATTAAATACGCAATAAAAAAAACGGTCGATTTCTTTATCCCCCTACTAAAAATGGACTATTCCATCTTGACATCTTCCGGGTCAGTCGTGAACTCGAGGGCTAGTTCTGTGGCTAGCTGGTTGTGCTGGGTACTTGGATAAATCCGCAGACAACCCCGCTGTTTCAAGCCAAATTAACGTGGCCGGATGATTTTATTGTGTGTTTTGTGTCGACCATTTGACGGTGAGTCGTTATTTTTATGTATTTTAGTTACTTTTCATTAAATCTGTTGACTACCTATAGACGCTGAACTCTGTGTCCAGCTGGTTGTTTTGGGTTACTAATGGATAAATCCGTAGAGAACCCCGCTGTTTCAAGCCAAATTAACGTGGCCGGATGATTTTATTGTGCGTTTTGTGTCGACCATTCGACGGCGAGTCGTTAGTTTCATGTATTTGGGTTACTTTTATGTATAAATGCGGTGGCGACACACCCGTGTATTTGAGATTTAAACGTGGTTTTAGGGATTAAAAGATCATTCTATTTTTTGTTAATTTCGTGGCCGAATAGAATATATGTACGTAAAGTATTAAATAAATCCTTTGATTTTTGTAATTTCATCCTTTTAGGATCATTTTTGTTACTTTTCAGTTGGCAGTGTAGTGCAAATATTGATAACGCTGCCGGCTATATATAAATATATATATATATATATATATATATATATATATATATATATATATATATATATATATATATATATAATATAGAAATATATAAATAGCGGATTAGATTAGCTTCCCCTAATTTTCATAAGGCATTTGTGCTTTTGAAATTGTGGACCTAAAAAAATTAATAAGCGTTTTAGAAATTGTGGAACTAATTTTTTAATTAGCGGTGCCCACCACTGATTTTATCCAACAGGTGGCCTTGGCCCCCATGAGAAGATGATCTCAGCTCATGAACTGATTGTCTGCACTCAAGAGTATTTGAAGCAAAAAATGTTTTAAATGTTTGTAAAATACACCAGAATGCAGGAAATGGCATCTACTTTATTAAAAATTTTGTTGGAGAGAAGCCCCCAGGCCACCCCGGTCCGTGAAAATATTGTCTGACATCAAACCGGTCCGTGGCGCAATAAAGGTTGGGGACCACTGCTCTAAGCGGATCTGCACATCCTACGCCAGGGGTCACCAACCTTTTAGAGACTGAGAACGACTTCAGTGGGACCAAGAGACATGAAGGACTACTTGTCTGATACAAACAAATGTGCACAGCTCAACTTTAATTATAGTATTAATAATAATATAATTACACATGTGAATACGACTGCCTGATAACATCTGATCTGATCTGTATTATTAAAGACTCCACACAATGATTATCAGTAAAGATTTAGCTTAGTAAATATGATCAATTATTATTGATAAATAGTGATTAGAACTTTCAATCGAGAACTTGAGTCCTCAGTTTGAATCATTTTTTTGGTTCTTCTGTGCAAATGTAAATTGTTCTTCGCTGTGACTGGGAGTGTGGATGGTTGTTAGTCTCTATGTCTGTCTCTGGGACAGACTGAGACATGTCCAGTGTGTCCCCTGCCTTCACCCAAAAGCAGCTGATTGGCTCCAGTCCTAAACAAGGGGGCATAACAGATGATTTATTAACTGATATAAAAATAAAACACTATTTATTTTATGTTAAACTCAATCTGTAACATTTGAAATTCAGTGTATTTTAGAAATATTTTATTAACTGTTTTGTAGGAATGAACACATTTGCAACTTTCATTCAAAATATGCCTTTTACTATGAACAAATCTGTAGCATTTTTAAAGAACCTATTAAGAATAAAATCTTCCAGTCAAACCCTGTTTGCACTAACTGTTGTTGTAACATTTCAGAATAACTCTCAACTCTTGCTGATAGCAAATATCAGTAATGTAATATAATAAAGTGACATTTTTAAATTAATCATGTGACATTAGCCGGAAAAGGGTAGCATGCCCTCTCCGGGTCGGGGAGGAGGTCCTGCCCCAAGTGGAGGAGTTTAAGTATCTCGGGATCTTGTTCACGAATGAGGGAAAACTGGAGCGTGAGATCGATAGGCGGATAGGTGCAGCGTCCGCAGTGAAGCGGGCGCTGTACCGGTCTGTCGTGGTGAAGAGAGAGCTGAGTCAAAAGGCAAAGCTCTCAATTTACCGATCGATCTACGTTCCCACCCTCATCTATGGTCATGAGCTTTGGGTTATGACCGAAAGAACAAGATCTCGGATACAAGCGGCTGAAATGAGTTTTCTCCGCAGGGTGGCTGGACTCTCCCTTAGAGATAGGGTGAGAAGCTCAGTCATCCGGGAGGGACTCGGAGTAGAGCCGCTGCTTCTCCACATCGAGAGGAGCCAGTTGAGGTGGCTCGGGCATCTGGTTAGGATGCCTCCTGGACGCCTCCCTGGTGAGGTGTTCCGGGCATGTCCCACCGGGAGGAGACCCAGAGGAAGACCCAGGACACGCTGGAGGGACTATGTTTCTCGGCTGGCCTGGGAACGCCTTGGGATTCCCCCAGAGGAGCTGCTCCAAGTGGCTGGGGAGAGGGAAGTCTGGGCCTCCCTACTTAGGCTGCTACCCCCGCGACCCGACCCCGGATAAGCGGAAGAAGATGGATGGATGGATGGATGGATGTGACATTAGTATAAATCCTCAGATCTGCAGCATTTTTAATAATATTACTTTTCTATAAAGCCCTTTAAAACAAACACAGCTGCAACAAAGTGCTGCACATATAAAATCATTTTAACTAATCATCACATCTTTTACTCTTTTAAATAAATTATTTTTCACATATTTCATCATTGCTTCTTTCGAGAGCTCCACATCTGAAAATGCCTCATGAGAAACATCTGCCTGCTGTCTGTTGTGAGACACCAGGGGGCTAGTTAGCATTGAAGCTAGCATGTTAGCTGATAAAAGTCTCGCTCCTTGTTGTGTTTTGCTGTCACCACAGCCACTAGTGAGACACAGACACACTTGTCTTTCAACACTGTGACAGACCTTTTCCTCCAAGTCACTGTGCAAATGTGTTTTCTTACGTTTTCTGCCATTTTCCCTCTGGGAGGTAAAACTAGCTTGTAGTGCGCCGCTGAAGAGATGAGAGTGGTCTGATTCTGAACTTTGACCCCAGACAAGATTGCTAAACTGTATACAGTACATAAAACTATTTCTTTAAAAAAATAATAATAATAATTTTCATTTCAAATATACATCGTTGCAAATGTTTTTTCTTAAATTTAAAAATATAATTAATGACGATATTTACATGGTGCTCCTTGATGAGTGCTATTTTTAGAACATGCCCCGTGGGCAAATCAAGAGGTCGCTGTGGGCGACCAGGTGCCCATGGGCACCGCGTTGGTGACCCCTGTCCTAGGCGCTCTTTTTAAACCAGTCTTCTTTTACAGCGCCATTCAGAGTTGGATGCAGCTACAGAGATGTCTCCTTTGGCAGATCGTTAACGTCTCGGCAGATCGTTAACGTCTCGGCAGATCGTTAACGTCTCGGCAGATCGTTAACGTCTCGGCAGATCGTTAACGTCTCGGCAGATCGTTAACTTCTCAGCAGATCGTTAACTTCTTGGCAGATCGTTAACGTCTAGGCAGATCGTTAATTTCTCGGCAGATCGTTAACTTCTTTGCAGATCGTTAACTTCTCTGCAGATCGTTAACTTCTCTGCAGATCGTTAACGTCTCTGCAGATCGTTAACTTCTCGGCAGAACTTCTCGGCAGATCGTTAACTTCTCGGCAGATCGTTAACGTCTCTGCAGATCGTTAACTTCTAGGCAGATCATTAATTTCTCGGCAGATCGTTAACTTCTTTGCAGATCGTTAACTTCTCGGCAGATCGTTAACGTCTCTGCAGATCGTTAACGTCTCTGCAGATCGTTAACTTCTCTGCAGAACTTCTCGGCAGATCGTTAACTTCTCTGCAGATCGTTAACTTCTCTGCAGATCGTTAACGTCTCTGCAGATGGTTAACGTCTCTGCAGATCGTTAACGTCTCTGCAGATCGTTAACATCTCTGCAGATCGTTAATGTCTCTGCAGATCGTTAACTTCTTGGTTGATCGTTAACTTCTCTGCAGATCGTTAACGTCTCTGCAGATCGTTAACGTCTCTGCAGATCGTTAACGTCTCTGCAGATCGTTGACTTCTCTGCAGATCGTTGACTTCTCGGCAGATCGCTAACTTCTATGCAGATCGCTAACTTCTCGGCAGATCGTTAAAGTCTCTGCAGATCGTTAACGTCTCTGCAGATCGTTAATTTCTCGGCAGATCGTTAACTTCTTTGCAGATCGTTAACTTCTCTGCAGATTGTCAACGTCTCTGCAGATCATCAACGTCTCTGCAGATCGTTAACTTACCGGCAGATCGTTAACTTACCAACAGATCGTTAACTTCTCAGCTGATCGTTAACTTCTCTGCAGATCGTTAACTTCTCGGCAGATCGTTAACTTCTCTGCAGATCGTTATCTTCTCTGCAGATCGTTAACTTCTCTGCAGATCGTTAACTTCTCGGCAGATCGTTAACGTCTCTGCAGATCGTTAACGTCTCTGCAGATCGTTAACGTCTCTGCAGATAGTTAACGTCTCTGCAGATCGTTGACTTCTCGGCAGATCGTTAACGTCTCTGCAAATCATTAACTTCTCGGCAGATCGTTAACTTTTCTGAAGATCGCTAACTTCTCGGCAGATCGCTAACTTCTCGGCAGATCGTTAACGTCTCTGCAGATCGTTAATTTCTCAGCAGATCGTTAACTTCTCGGCAGATCGTTAACTTCTCGGCAGATCGTTAACTTCTCGGAAGATCGTTAACTTCTCTGCAGATCGTTAACGTCTCTGCAGATCGTTAACGTCTCTGCAGATCGTTAACTTCTCGGCAGATCGTTAACTTCTCGGCAGATCGTTAACTTCTCGGCAGATCGTTAACTTCTCGGAAGAGTGTTAACTTCTCGGAAGATTGTTAACTTCTCGGCAGATCGTTAACGTCTCTGCAGATCGTTAACGTCTCTGCAAATCATTAACTTCTCGGCAGATCGTTAACTTTTCTGAAGATCGCTAACTTCTCGGCAGATCGCTAACTTCTCGACAGATCGTTAACGTCTCTGCAGATCGTTAACTTCTCTGCAGATCGTTAATTTCTCAGCAGATCGTTAACTTCTCGGCAGATCGTTAACTTCTCGGCAGATCGTTAACTTCTCGGCAGATAGTTAACTTCTCGGCAGATCGTTAACGTCTCTGCAGATCGTTAACGTCTCTGCAGATCGTTAACTTCTCTGCAGATCGTTAATTCCTCGGCAGATCGTTAACTTCTCGGCAGATCGTTAACTTCTCGGCAGATCGTTAACTTCTCGGAAGAGTGTTAACTTCTTGGAAGATTGTTAACTTCTCGGCAGATCGTTAACGTCTCTGCAGATCGTTAACTTCTCTGCAGATCATTAATTTCTCAGCAGATCGTTAACTTCTCGGCAGATCGTTAACTTCTCGGAAGATTGTTAACTTCTCGGAAGATCGTTAACTTCTCTGCAGATCGTTAGCTTCTCGGCAGCTCGTTAACTTCTTGCACTGTAAGTGGACTGTTCAAACTGTTAATATGTGCTTGTTTGTGCAGATGAAAGTGGGAATTTTGCTTGTTTGGGGAGAGGCCACCTTTACTCTACTCGGAGATAATTTAACAATTTTAAACACTTTATACAATTCACACTTACAAGTGGTTTTTTTCCTGCTCTTTAACTGTTTGTTAGTGTCATACTCTGGTCGTTTGTTCGTTTTATGCTTTATTTTAGGTGTTTTCTTTGAGCTACGTGACCCGATGGTGCTGGACTAACTGCTAACTCACACAGAGCCTACGATCAGTCAGGCGAGTCACCCTTGTTTCAAACGGTGTTTCCGTTTCTTCACTTTGTTCTCGTCATTGCCGTCAGTAAGTCGGGCTCATTCCCGGTGAGAGTTGACTCCGCCGCCAAGGTTGGCCTTTTTATTCATGGCTTTTATGGACAGAATTTCTAGATGCACCCAAGGTGTTGAGGGGATCAGTTTTGGTGGCCTTAGGATCACTTCTCTGCTTGTTGCAGATTATGTGGTCTTATTGGCTTCATCAGTTCGTGATCTACAACTTTCACTGAAGCAGTTTGCAGCAGAGTGTGACGCGACCGGGATGAGGATCATTTCCTCCAAATCCGAGGCCATGGTCTTGAGCCAGAAAAGGGTAGAGTGCCCTCTCCGGGTCGAGGAGGAGGTCCTGCCCCAGTTTTTGAGTTCTGTTAACTAACTTTTCCTGGGTTAAAAAATGAAAACTTTAAAGTCTTGATAAATGAGAAAATTGGAGTTCATACAAGTAAAAACTTTAAATGGTGATTAGTAAAAATATTGAGTTGACTTGATGAACAATTTTAATTAAACTGGAATCAAAGTGTAAAAATGGCACTAAACAAAATTTAAGTTTTGAAAAACTTGTGATTTTAAGTTTATCAACTCTAACATTTTGTGCCAATTGATTGCCACAAAATGTTTGAGTTCTGGAAACAATTGTGTTTACAATGTACAGGGAGAACATGCAAACCACATGCAGAAAGACCCCTGGCTGGGATTCTAACGCCTGCAACAGTGCTACCACCTGCACCAATGTGCAGCCTCAAAACTGTAAATTTACTCAAAATAACTCAGTTTTAGTCTTTTGCAGCTTCCCAAATCGTTCTCATGTGTTTAAGGTTAAACTGCGGGATTTTTTTTTTTAGACCTGTGTAGCTGGTAAACAAGTATTATCTGTATCTACTTTTGTTAATTAAATCAGGGTACATAAAGGTTCTGAACCAAATGAGTCCACCTCCAATTAGAGTATCATAAACGGGTCAAAACCAGAGCCAGGCTGGATGATAACCATTTCCAGGCCTGATGATGTGTTCTATGAACGGGTCCAAAACAGATCCGGGCCGGATGATGCGTTCTATGAACGGGTCCAAAACGGATCCGGGCCGGATGATGCGTTCTATGAACGGGTCCAAAACGGATCCGGGCCGTATGGTGTTCTATGAACAGGTGCAAAACGGATCCGGGCCAGATGATGCGTTCTATGAACGGGTCCAAAACGAATCCAGGCCTGATGTGTTCTATGAACGGGTCCAAAACGAATCCAGGCCGGATAATGTGTTCTATGAACGGGTCCAACACAAATTCGGGCCGGATGATACGTTCTATGAACAGGTCCAAAACGGATCCGGGCCGTATTGTGTTCTATAAACAGGTCCAAAACGGCTCCAGGCCATATAATGCGTTCTATGAACAGGTCCAAAACGGATCCGGGCCATATCATGCGTTCTATGAACAGGTCCAAAACGGATCCAGGCCAGATTATGCGTTCTACGAACAGGTCAAAACGGATCAGGGACAAATTATGTGTTCTATGCACAGGTCCAAAACGGATCCGGGCCGGATGATGCGTTCTACGAACAGGTCCAAAACGGATCCAGGCCAGATTATGTGTTTTACGAACAGGTCCAAAACGGATCAGGGACAGATTATGTGTTCTATGAACAGGTCCAAAACGGATCAGGGACAGATTATGTGTTCTATGAACAGGTCCAAAACGGATCCAGGCCTGATAATGCGTTCTATGAACAGGTCCAAAACGGCTCCGGGCCGGATAATGCGTTCTATGAACAGGTCCAAAACGGATCCGGGCCGAATGATGCGTTCTACGAACAGGTCCAAAACGGATCCAGGCCAGATTATGTGTTCTACGAACAGGTCCAAAACGGATCCAGGCCTGATAATGTGTTCTATGAACAGGTCAAAAACGGCTCTGGGCCGGATAATGTGTTCTATGAACAGGTCCAAAACGGCTCTGGGCCGGATAATGTGTTCTATGAACAGGTCCAAAACGGATCCAGGCCTGATAATGTGTTCTATGAACAGGTCCAAAACGGATCCAGGCCTGATAATAGCCCCTTTCATAAGACAGTTCGGTCCGGCTTTTATGCGTGTTCAAGCCTCCAACGAGCATTCAGAAAACACGCAAACGCGGTTTGGCGGATTAAATTGACTCGCCTTTGATGATGGATGTATGGTGGCTATAAGATGGATGTAAGATGGATGTATGTTGGATGTATGATGGATGTATGATGATGTACATGTCCCAGTGGGACTGGATGGCGCCTTGCATGGCAGTCTGCCACTACCGGTGTATGAATGTGTGTATGAATGTGTGGATGGTTAGTATTGTAAAGCGCTTTGGGGCTCCTCATAGGGGGCTGGAAAGTGCTATATAAATAAGCTCCATTTGATCCCCCCTGACCCGCCACGGTTCATAGTGTCAGCCCCGGATCTGAGCCGCGCAGACCCACTTCTGAATGCAAGACGCGCGATCCGCGCTCAGAATACAGATGACATCAGTGTGCGACCGCAGTCAACAGGCAGATTTATATTAAAAATGACACGAAACCACTGTATAAACTAGTTTCGCTTTTGTTTCCCCTCTCTCTGAAGCAGCGCGCTGAGTGTGTGTGCGTGTGAGTTTGAATAGGTTCTATTTGGGGTCTTGAACACGTTTGTGTGTGTGTGTGTGTGTGCGCGCGCGTCCATTTATTTATTGCTGAGGAAATATTTAAAATAACACGACACGACTGTAAGCTAGTTTCGCTGTTTTTCCCCCTCTAGCAGCGGCGCAGCGCGCTGAGTGTGTGTGTGTGAGTTTGATTTGGTTCTATTTGGGGTCTTGAACACTTGTGTGTGTGTGTGTGTGTGTGTGTGTGTGTGTGTGTGTGTGTGTGTGTGTGTGTGTGTGTGTGTGTGTGTGTGTGTGTGTGTGTGCACGCGCGCAGCCAGCTGTCCCATTTATTTATTACTGAGGAAATATTTTAACTAACACGACACGACAACTTGTACACATCTGTCCCACAAAAAATACGTTGCGGTTCAGTTCTGCTCAGCTCCACGCCTCTTTTGAAGCCGCGCTGCAGCTGATCATATGAACACGTTTCTTTGAGCGGGACATGCCCGCCTTCAACTGTTGTCTTATGAATGACCTGGGGAGGGTTAAATCCAGACTGGTCTGTGCGGGAATAGCGCGGGTTTGATTTATGAAAGGGGCTATTGTGTTCTATGAACAGGTCCAAAACGAATCCAGGCCTGATAATGTGTTCTATGAAGAGGTCAAAAACGGCTCTGGGCTGGATGATGCGTTCTATGAACAGGTCCAAAACTGATCCAGGCCAGATTATGTGTTCTATGAACAGGTCCAAAACTGATCCAGGCCAGATTATGTGTTCTATGAACAGGTCCAAAACTGATCCGGGCTGGATAATACGTTCTATGAACAGGTCCAAAACTGATCCAGGCCAGATTATGTGTTATACAGAAGCCCCTTTCATAAGACAGC